>PVIU01016159.1:0-45858 GCA_004026605.1 Ondatra zibethicus | reverse complement strand
ACACACACACACACACACACACACACACACACACACACACACACACATCTAGTGAGTTGTGTATATTAATTAGGGTTATTTTGCTTGCCGGAGACATAAATACAACACAAACAAGTTTAGGTCAAAAGAAGGGGGTTGTTCCACAGAGGCAGTTGATCCGAGCTTATGGACTCTGGACTGACAGCTAGGATGTCAGCTGGGGGTCTGACCTAGGACCTCTGCATCTGGGTGACAGTTGTGTCACTTGATCTGTTTGTTGGTCCCCTAGCCATGGGATCAGACCTATCTCTGGTGAATGAGCTGGCTTTTGAGAACCTGTTCCCACAGCTGGATTACCTCACCTAGCTTTGATGCAGGAGGAGGAGCTCAATCCTACCTCAACTTGATGTGCCATGCTTTGTTCCAGTCCATGGAAAGCCTGCTCCTTTCTAAATGGAGATAGAGGAGGAGTGGATGGATGAGGAGGGGGTAATGGGAATCAGGGTGGGAAAGGAACAGGAGGAGAGAAGGAGGGGAAACTGTGGTCAGTATGTAAAATAAATGAAAAAAATGTTAATAAAATAAAGAAGGACTAACTTCAGCATAACTAGATCTAGCTGCCCAAATGATGTCATTAGCAATCAGTTTTTTTTTTTTTATCTCTTGGCTCTGACTACCTCTGTTGATTCAGTTCTCAGGCAGGTTCTCTCTCAACTTGATTACCAAGATATTGAGAACCAAGAACTTTAGATTTGTATCTTACCACTTAGCAACCCCAGTGGAAACATAGTCCTATCAAATAGTCCAAGTGAAATTTCCAGAAATGAGTTATTACTGGAACCAAATACAATGGCCAGAGAAACAGAACCCTTCAGCTGACCATAACTAGGTAATGTACTATTTTATCATAAAAAGACATGCTGGGAAGTCAAAGTGCTATCTGCATATGTACACTTTTATCATCTCTCATGTTCCAATCTCTGCCAATAACCCTCCTTCAGACTAAACTATTGTGTGTGTGTGTGTGTGTGTGTGTGTGTGTAATGTCTCCTTCACTACACTATTAGTCCTTATGTCTATTTATCTCTGTATTGCTAGAGATAGTATAGTGATTTGGCCTCTAGAAAATGTTCTCAATCAGTAAAGGATGAATGAATGGCTCTGTTGTGCATTTTTAGCAGATGATTAAATTATATGGAGCCACACTGAAGGCCAAGTCCAAGAAAATAGTTTAATATTTAGGCAAATTAATAAAAGAAATCAATTTACTTGGTTAAATGTATAATTGTTACTGGGTTGCATGGTAAGTAGACATAGTGAACAGTTCATCCAACATTCCAAAATTATGTAATAAATGCTTTCTATGTGTCAGGGCTTTGCTGGATCCCAACATTAGCCTCTGGCTATTAGTTACACCATTCCTATTAATAGAGATAGTATAGCATTACTGTATGTGTAGGCTTTAGGGCGTTGGAATGAAATCCTAGTATGTTGCAGTCACTAGGTTGATACCCATTAGCTAGTTACTTAACCACCATACTTACATTCCTCTTCTAATAAATGGGAATAGTACCTAACTTAGAGGAGGTTATAAGGATTAAGAAAAAAGATGAAACACTGAGGAAAATACCTGGAATACTAAGTGATTCATAAATGTTAATTCTTGTGATTATTAAATGTTAGCATCTTCCTGCCTAAATGTCACTTTCCCCATTACTCTTGACCTAAAGCATGGAACTTAAAATTTCTGGTCTTTGCAAAAATAAAAAAAAAAAAAAGATAGGTAAAGAAGCTTACCACAGCTCTGGAAGGTCATAATTTGATACAGAACTTGGGATATTGGCTTGCTTGCTGGAAAATGATCATGCCCTCCAGCCAGTGGTATAGCTCTATGATGGAGCACATTCATAGTATTATAAAGGCCCTGGGTTTCATCGCTAGCACTTCCAGTGAAACAGTGATCAAAAATTACAAATACAGGAATACAAGAAATGTTCCTCCCGCAGCCAAGAGCTGGTTAAGGGCTAATTTTCTCCAACCTTGCCCTTGCCAGTATTCCTGGCTCAATATGAGAAGCAGAACAAGCAAATACTTTGTGTGGCTACACAGGGTGTGCTAACAGCATGTGCTAGTTTGAAGAGGGCCATTTGAGGTAATGGAGAGAGAGAGGTGATATTTAGAGGCCAACACACTGGCACTGGGATCCAAGCTTTCCTCTTACTTGCTATGTGCCAGTCACTGCTAAAAGAACAATGATTATATTGCTTTCTTTAATTCTTGAGGCACCTTTAACAGGGTAAGTTTTTCCTATCATTTTCTTTGGCCAGTGGAACAAACTGAAAGGCAGAGAAGTTAAAATATTTGCCAAAGGTCACGTTGCTATTAACTGGGGAAACCAGATTTTCTACCCAGGCTCTAGAACCCATGCTAATGATCACATTAATTATTATCAATTATTATCACTCCATTTGTCTACCAGCATTGGCCTACAGATTAATTATTATCAATTATTATCACTCCATTTGTCTACCAGCATTGGCCTTCAGATTCTTCATCTGTAAAATGGTTTAATTGTACCCAACTTGTAGAACTGTTGTGTAGATTCAAGATAAGCTTCTGGAGCAGTCTTGGCAGAAACAAAGCAAGCTAACTACAAATCTTCACCTCCCCCTTCACCTCACTGGTCTAAATCCAAACCCGCAGTCAGTCTCTCTCACACACACCCTGTTGCACCCTCCCTTCCCCCGCCCCCACATCTAGTGGACCTCACAGATGTTCCCCTTCTAAACTTCCTCCCCACTTATTTTTTTAATCCCAGCCCCCAAATCGAGGAGGCGTTCCCTGGCAAACCACAAGGCACTCCTGCCAAGGAAACATAACTGCAGATCTTCACCTCTCCCTCCATTCCTCCAAATCCAGTGCCCCAGCCTTACCTCCATCTCTGGAGCAGAGTACCTGCGGCAGCTTGCCCCTTCTCTCTGCCCCCATCTCCAGTGGATCCCACAGATCTTCTGCTTCAGACTTCTTCCCCGCTCATCCTGTTATTCTAGCCCCGGCTCCGGCTCCAGCAGGCCTTCACTGGAATCTCTCTAGCCAGTCCTGCCCGAGAAACAAGTAGGTCGGCCTCCGATCTTCACTCTCCCTCCTCTTCTTTACATCCAGTGCCCTAGTACCCTCAGCAGCTCTGTCGCAGCTCCCTGTGAGGCCTTCTCATTCACTGCTCCCATTCTCAGGGGACTAAGCGATCCTGGGGGAACACCCTGCTTTCCTTCTTCATGAGGAGCCCCTCCTAGCCAATCCCTATTCCTAAATGTCAGCTCCTAATACCTAGGAAATTTTTTTTTTACCAGGAACCCTCAGTGTCCACACTTATGATCCCAGAAGAATTTCCTACCAGGCAACACACAGCAACCACACTCTCCTAAGAACCAAGAGGACACCAGAAACCAAGGAACAAAACACCCACCCAACAAAGACAAGACCTATAATTACAACCTTTCCAATTCCAGATGCCTAGACACCAGCATAAAACACAATCAATAACAGCCAGGATAATATGTCAACAGTAGAGCCCAGCAACCCTACCAGAGAAGGCCTTAAGTATTGCAACATATTGAAGCACAAGAGAAAGACCCTAAAACACTATTTATGATCTGATTGAGATCCTTAATGAGTAAATCCATAAAAGAAATCTATGAAAACACAAATAGTGGAATAAAATGAATAAAACAGTTCAAGGCTAGAAAGTAGAAATAAAATCAATAAAGAAAATCCAAATTCAGAGAAACCCAGAAATGAAAAATTTAAGAACTCTGACAGAAACCTCAGAGGCAAGCATCACCAACAGAATACAAATGAAGAAGATAGAATCTCAGGCATTGAATAGATAGAAGAAATGGATACTTTAGTTAAAAAATGTTTATCATAAAAATCCCCTGGCAGAGGACATCCATAAAATCTGGGACATTATGAAAAGACTAAATCTAAGAATAACAGGAATAGGAGAAGAAGAAACACAGGTCAAAGTCACAGAGAGTATTTTTAATAAAACCATAGAAGAAAATTTTTCTAACCTAAAGAAGGATATGCCTATCAAGGTCCAAGAAGCATACAGAATACCAAATAAACTGAACCAGAAAAGAAAGTCCTCCTCAGCATGTAATAATCAAAACAATATACAAAACAAAGAATATTAAAAGCTGCAAGGGAAAAAGAAGAACAAATAACATATAAAGACAGACTTATCAGTACAACTGCCTTCTCAATGGATATTCCAAAAGCCAGAAGGGCCTAGACAGATATGTTGCAGACTCTAAGAGACCACAGATGCCAAACCATACTACTGAACATAGGAAGACTTTCAATCACAATAGATGGGGAAAATAAGGCACTCCATGATAAAACCAAATTTAAACAATATCTATCTACAAATTCAGCCCTACAGAAGGTGCTAGACAGAAAATGCAAACCAAAAATGGTTAACTACACCCCCAAAAGCCCATAGGTAATACATAATCCCAGACTAGCAAATAAAAAGAGGGAAAGCTTGCACATGCATACCACACACTACACACACCACAGCACACCACCACCACCACCAGCAGCACCACCAGCACCACCAACAAAATAACAGGAATTTATTATAGATAACTGCTCATAGATATCTCTCAACATTGGTCTCAATTCCTCATAAAAAGAAAGGAAATAAGGCAGACTAACAGAATGGATGTGAAAGCAGGATTCATACTCCTGCTCCATCCAAGAAATATACAATATCAAGGATAGATATCCCCTTAGGGTGAAAAGATGGGAAACAATATTACAAGCAAATAGACTTAAGAAGAAAACTGGTGTAGCCATTTTAATATCTAACAAAATAGACTGCAAACCAAAACTAATCAGAAGAGATACAGAAGAATACTAAATATGCAAAGAAAAATCCAAGAGGACATTGCAATTCTTAATATCTATGCATCAAAACCAAGGGCAATGAATTTCACAAAAGAAACACTACTACAGCTTGAATCACATATTGACCCTCACACACTAATAGTGGGAGACTTCAATACCCAACTCTCACCAATACCCAAATCATTCAAACAAACAACAACAACAACAAAAAAGAAATGCTGGAGCTAATTAATGTATAAACCAAATGTAGCTAACATTTTTACAGTACATTTCAACCAAACACAGGTCTTCAGGAACGTCCTCCAAAAATGACCACTTACTCAGACACAAAGCAAGTCTCTACAGATGCAAAAAAAAGCAATATCATCCTGCATCTTAACTGATCATCATGGATTAAAACTGGTTATCAACAACAACAGAAACAACAAAAAGCTTACAAACTCATGGAAATGGAACAACTCTCTACTGAATGGAAAATGGGTCAAGAAAGAAATTGAAGACTTCTTATAACTAAAATGAATACACAACTTATCCAAACTCATGGGACACAATGAAGTAGTTCAGAGGCTAATTCGTAGCATTACATGCCAATATTAAAAACTTGGAAAGCCCTCATGGTAGCAACTTAACAACACACCTGAAGCTCTAGAACACGAAGAAGAAATCACACCCAAACGGAGTACATGGCAAGAAATAATCAAATGCAGGACTGAAACCAGTAAAATAGAAACAAACAAAAACAATACAAATAATAAATAATTCAAAGAGCTTGTTCTTTGAGAAAACCAATAAGTTTGACAGATACTTCTACAAATAACTAAATGGTAGAGAGAATATTCAAATTAATAACATTAGAAATGAAAAGGGGGTCATAACAATAGACACAGAAAAAGTACAGAAAATCATAAGGATATACTTTAAAACCATGTACTCCACCAAAATGGAAATCTAAGAGAAATGGATAATTTTCTTGATACATTCCACTTACCAAGATTAAAGTAAAATAAAGACCAGATAAGAAATTTAAACAGACCTATAACCAATAGCAAAATAGAAACATTAATTAAAAGCCTCACAACTAAAAAAGCCCAGGGCCAGATGGCTTTAGCACATTGCAAAGAGCCAATATTTCTCAAATTATTCAAGAAAATAGAAACAGAAGGAATATTGCCCAATTCAATTTATGAGGTCATAGTTACTCTGATATCCAAACCAGAGATAGAAACCCAACAAAAAGAGCTACAGACTAATTTACCTATGAACATAGATGTAAAACTTTTCAGTAAAATACTTACAAACCAAATCCAAGAACACATCAAAAAAGATCATCCACCATGATCAAGTTGGCTTCATCCTAGAGATGCAGGGATGGTTTAGTATATATAAATCAATAAATGCAATCATCATATAAACAAACTGAAAGACAAAACTACATGATCATCTCATTAGATGCAGAAAAGGTTTTCTACACAATCCAACACCCCTTCATGATAAAAGTCCTAAAGAGATTAGGGATACAAGGGACATACCTAACCATAACAAAGGCAGTTTGTAGCAATTCCATAGCCACCATTAACTTAAATGGAGGGGAACTCAAAGAATTTCCACTAAAATCAGGGATAAAACAAGGCTGTTCACTCTCTCCATACCTATTCAATACAGTTCTTGAAGTTTTTTGTTTGTTTGTTTGTTTGTTTTGAGACATGATTTCTCTGTGTAAGCTCTGGCTGTCCTGGAACTCCCTTTGTAGACTAGGCTGGCCTCAAGCTTACTGAAATCTGCCTGCCTCTGTCTCCCAAGTGCTGGGATAAAAGGCGTGTTCCACCACTGCCCTGCCCTATACTTGAAGTCTTAGCTAGAGCAATAAATAAGACAAGGGATGGAGATCAAAGGGTATACATAATGAAAATGAAAAGATCAAAGTATCTTTATTTGCAGATGATATGATAGTATACATAAGTGACCCTAAAACTTTGACCAGAAAACTCATACAGTTGATACAGTAACTGAATCACCAACCCCAACCTCAAATTATATTACAGAGCTATAGTAATAAAACAGCATGCTATTTGCACAAAAGAGACCCCTCAATCAATGGAATCAAATTGAAAACCCAGACTTGAATCTACACACCTATGAATACTTGATTTTTTTTGATAAAGAATGCCAGAAGTATGCACTGAAGAAAAGACAATATTTTCAACCAATAGTGCTGGTCAAACTGGGTGACTTCCTATATAATAATCCAAATAGATCCATACTTACCACCCTGCACAAAAATCAACACAAAATGAATCAAAGACCTCAACATAAAACAAGATATACTGAACATGATACAATAAAAAGTGGGGAATAGCCTCGAACTCATTGGCACATGAAAAAAACTGTTGAACAGGCATTAAGATTAACAATTAATAAATGGGACCTCATGAACCAAAGAAGATTCTGCTTGATGAAGGGTACCATTATTCACACAAAGGGCAGCCTACAAACTGGGAAAATATTTTTACTAACTACACGTCCCATAGAGTGCTAATACCCAAAATATATAAAGAACATAAAAAATATATATCAAGAAAACAAATATCACAATTAAAGATAGGGAAGCCAGGTGGTGATGGTGCACATTTTTAATCTCAGCACTCTGGAGGCAGAGACAGGTGGATCTCTGTGAGTTTGAGGCCAGCCTGGTCTACAAAGCAAGTTCTAGGACAGCCAGAGCTACACAGAGAAAACGTGTCTTGAAAAAAAATGGGTTATAGATCTAAACAGAGAATTCTCAATACAGGAAATTCAAATGGCCAAAAAACACTTAAAGAACTTTTCCACATCCTTAGCCATTGGGGAGATGCAAACCAAAACTCTTAAGATTTCATCTTACACTGGTCAGAATTGCCAAGACCAATAAAACAAGTGACAGTTCACGCTGTCAAAGATGTGGAGTAAGGAGAATATAAATTCATTGCTAGTGAGACTACAAACTTGCACAACCACTATGGAAATAAGTGTGGTGGTTCCTTGGAAAGATGAGAATCAATCTACCTCAATATCCAGCTATACCACTCTTGGGCATACACCCAAAGATTGCTTCATCATAACATAGAGACACTTGCTCAACCATGTTGATAGCAGCATTATTCATAATAGCCAGAAATTGGAAATGACTTGGATATCCCTCAACAGAAGAATGGATAAGGAAAATGTGGTACATTTACACAATGGAGTATTACTCAAACATTTTAAAAAAAAATAAATCATGCAATTCACAGGTAAATGGATGGAACTAGAAAAAAAAAATCATCCTGAGTGAGGTAGCCCAGAGCCAAAAAGACAAATAAGATATGTATTCACTTATGTGGATCATACCTTTTAAGTCAATGATAACCAAGCTACCATCCATAGAACTACAGAGGATACATAAAGAATAAGGGATTAGGTAGGGACAGATAGATCTCCCTTAAAAAGGGAAATAGAATAGATAGTGATGGATGAACTAAGGGGAAAGACTGGAATGGAAGGGTCAAGGGAAGAGTGGAATGAGGGAGGGAATACCAGGAGAGACAGCTAAAATTAAGGGCATTTGAAGGGTTGTATGGAAGTTAATCTAAATGAAATTGCCTAATAATGGAGGAGACAGAGCCCCAGACTGGCCATCTCTTGTCACCAAATAAAGCTTCTAGTCCTGGGATTGCCTTACATCTATCTAATTGAGTTGTCGGCCAAAGGGGCCCCATAGGAATCCCCCAAACAACCCAGGCTGTTGCCAAGATAATAGTTTGTTCTCCACAACCTGACAGAAATGTCTCATTGCTGAGGGCAACACATACACAACTCATTAAACATGGAAAAATCCAGCTGCCTACAAAGAGCCTTCATCCCTAACTGCTAGCATCTTTGGTTATAGGAAGGTTCTTTGCAGGCAACCAAGGGAGAAATGTAAACACTAACCCAGACTTAAACCCGCTGTCTACAATGGTGTCTTTCCTGGAAGACATGCTAGGGCAATGGTGGCACAAAGTTTGTGGGAGTTACCAACCAGTTTCTGCTTTGACTTAAGGCCCACTCTAGGATATGGAACCCATATCCAACACTGTTTTGGTGAACAAGAACCTGAGACTAAGTAGCCTAGGGACTTAGCTAAAACAAAACATTACTGTCTAAATAAAGTTTCAACAAAATGACTCCTAATGACATTCTGCTCTACTCATAGATCAGTGCCTTGCTTGGTCAGCATCAAATAAGTTTCCTCCTATAGCAGATGTGAACCAATACAGAGACCCAAGTCAGACATTATGCAAAGACTGAGAGAGACCTTGGAACACTTAGCCATAAAGTAGATTCCTCCATCAAATCCTTCCCCTCAGGGTTCAGGGAACCCCACAGAAGGGAAGGCTGTAAGAGTATAAGAGCCAGAAGGGATGAAGAACACCAAGCAAGCAAGGCCCTCTAAATCAACATGAGCAAAGCTCAAATAGACTCACAGAGACTAAGGCAGCATGCCTAGGGCCTGCATGGGTCTGCATCAGTTGGGGTCCTAGAGCTAAAAGTAAAAGTGGTAACATGCCCCCACACCTAATCTAGAAACTATTTCCAATTGATAACTACTTGTAAAAGAAAATTTTTCTCTTAGGGAGTCTCAATGGGGAAGCAAACTCCTCTTAAAGGTAGACTGCATGCCCAGCAGTGGATGGCCAACAGAAAACTAACTCGACAGCATCATAATGTTGTCTGTGTTCTTCATTTTTAATTTTTTAAAAATTTTATCCTATTATGTACTTTAAATTTTTACTTATATATAATTTCTTCTCTATAGTGGTATATTATTTGTGTTTTAATAAATAAAGCTTGCCTGAAGGTCAGTGCACAGCAGCCACACTAGTCAGCCATACAGGCCAGGCAGTGGTGTTGCACACCTCTAATTCCAGCGCTAGAGAGATATATAAGGCAGGATGAGACAGGAAATCACATTTGAAAAGAGGAACATAAGAGTTGAGTCAGATGTAGAATGGATAAATTGTTTCTCAAAGATGGGAGAAATTCTCATCCCCCACTGACTAGCATTGATGGTGCTTGGAAGGTGCTATAAATGCCACTGGAGGAGAAATGTAATCATCAGTGTTGCCCAGCTATGAAACCTGCAACCTATAATAGTAAACAGCCTCTAAGATATACTGATGCAATCGTGGCACAAATGTTAGTAGAGTAACAAACTATTTTTTGATTGGATTTAAGGACCATTACATGAGATGGAACCCTTACCTTCTACAATGGCCAAGACCTAAGATTATATAGGTCATGGGCCATTAGGGAAAACCTATTACTATTATTCTACTAAATGAACATAGCAATACAATGGCCCTAATGATATATTGCTATACCCATAGCCCAGTGACGAACAGGGTTAATGCACATATAAAAGAGATAAGCTTGGAGAAACATTTAGCCCAATACAGGATACAAGGAAAATGATTTCTGAATAAGATTGTTCAGTCTCTCCATTTTCTCTAGGAACATCAAGCTGGCCATTCCTTCTTTGTTGTCAGTCTTACTTCTTGGTTCTAATTATTTTGAATACAAATTAGTTTTTATGTTGGGAATGTGGCAATTTGAATGAGAATGGCCTCCATAGTCTCACATATTTGAATCTTTGGTCCCCAAGCTAGTGGACCTGTTTTGGGAAGGATGACGAAGTGTGATCTTGTTGGAGGTGTATCTCTAGGGATGAGCTTTGAGGTATCAAAAGCCCATACCAGGCCCAGTTTCTGTTTCTATCTACCTTGGCTTTGTGGATCAGATGTAAGCCCTCAGATACTGTTTCAGAAACATGCCTGCCTGCCTGCCTGCCTGCCTGCCGCCATGCTCCCCACCATGATGGTCATGGACTCCCCCTCTGAAACTGCAAGTAATCCCCCAATTGTATGTTTTCTTTTATAAGTAGTCTTTGTCATGATGCTTCTTCACAGCAATAGAAAAGCAACCTAAGGCAGGGAGATACACAGTAGGTTATTTACAAAGATGGATACTTTGCAGCTTAGGAGCTTTCTTAGTCCATATAAAAACAGAGTCTGCCTTTGGTTTCCTAGAAACATGTGCCACGCAGTGGCCCCTTCAGCGCTGACTGATGTTCCCTGAATTACTCCCTAACATTCCCACTGCAGTTCTGACTTAACTGACCACTTTCCCAACTGTCACCCCATTATAGAAAAGTGGACCTGAAAAGGTCTGAATCCCAGTCTGCTTGGAGATTCACCACATAAATATGTCTGAAAGAAATTTTATAACCCATTCCTCACTGATATTTTTTCTTTACATAACTCCTTCTAGCTATTTTGAGAATATGTTAATAGAAATGATAAATATCAAGACTAAACTAAAACATAAAGAAAAATGGCAGCTCAAAATCTTCCCTATGATGGGCTTCCACCAGCACAACTATAACTCCAAAAGTATCAATCCCTTGGGAAGGTATTTTAATAATGTCCGTCAGTTTTGTTCATGCCCTTTGACACTGCAATTTCTCTCTGGGAATTCTATTCCAAATATTTTTAATAATGAAAGATTGAAAACATTAAAATGTTAAATAACTTGACAGAAGGTCCAATAAAAATGAAATATATATGATAAAGGGTTTACTATATAATATTAAATAAATAAAGCCAATTGAAAAATAGTTAACAATGTTTTAAATATTGTAAATTTGTCTTGAATAATAAAATAAAAAGGACTCTAAAATCATAAAAATACCTGTGTTAAGACAGTAGGTCGAATTATAATTTATAGAATTGTGAGTTTTAAAGTCCGTGTTTGAGTGGGTGATAAAGATTAAGAAGTAGTTAGAGAAGGTATTTTGAATTTCAGTGCCCTTAAGTCTTCCTTGGTCATTCTCTTCCAAATAAGTCACAGGAACAAATCATTGCATACTTCTGCCTCTCATTGGTCACTAACTACTCTGTGACCTAAAATATGTTAATCTGTCTAAGTAAAACCTTACTTCCTTCATTTGAATAATGGAAATAATAGTGGTACTTACATTGTTGCTGTGAAAATTAAATGTTAATTCATATAACATGCTTAACACAATATGGCATAAAGACTGAATGTTCATGTGCCCCTAAATTCAGATATTAAGCCTAATTCCTTTTGAGTGAGATTTCAGAGAGCTGGCTCTGTAGGTTACTACAGCATGGAGTATACAGTCCTCACAAATAAGATTAGTACCTTTATAATATAAGGTAGGAGAGAGGTTTCTATCCCTCTGTTCTGTGCCATATAAGGAAATAACAAGAAAGTGTTTGCCATTGAACCAAGAAGTAGGCTTTTATCAAACACCGCATCTGCCAGCACATTAACCGCCAACAGTCTAGCCTTCAAACTATGAAAAAAATCCGTTTCTTTGTAAGTCAGTGTGTATTCAAGCATAGAACATGTTACCACATAAATCCTCAATGCATGTTATTTTCTGGATGCAAGATAGGGATAATAGTAGCATGTATCTCAGAGAACTTATAAGAAATTGGAGGATAGCAAAAAGATGATAATTGTCATCACAAACTTTGTGACACTGGACAGTTTTATTATTAAATTGCTGGGCATGGTGGCCACCTACTGTAGAGGTTGTGGGGCGGGGTTGCACAAGCCCAGGATTTTGAGACCACCAGAACCAACATAGAAAGACTTCATGTCAAAAAACTTACTGGGTAATATAGGGGGCATTTCATGCTGATCTCAGTGATATCTGCTTGGTGCCAGAGAAATGTTGAGTGTTTCACTAAACAAACAAAGGAGAATCACAGTCAGATGAAGAAGGTCAAGGGGAACAAAGGATGGTGACTTGGCAGGGAAAACATGTACAGAAAGGACCCACAAAGCCTAAAAATATTTTAAATGTTTTATTAATGTGTGTGTGTGTGTGTGTGTGTGTGTGTGTGTGGTCTGTGCATGTATGTACTGGTGCCTACAGAGGTCTAAAGAAGATGTCAATTTCCCTGAAGCAGGAGTTACAGGTGGTTGTGAGCCACCATGTCAGTACCCAGGAATCAAACTCAGGTCCTCTGCAAAAGCAACAGATGTTCTTAATTGCTGAGCCATCTCTCTGGCCCACAAAACTTTTCAAAAATCATGAAAAAGAACTAAGAAATCAGTAGGATGACTCAAAGACTGTAGAAATGCAGAGATGCTCCAAAGGCGTATACTGCGAGGTCCGAGGTAAACCAATCTTTCTCTCTTTAGTTCCTGTCCTCCAAATCCTCACCTTTCGTCACACAGACCTCTTCTCACAGTGTCCTGTCTGGAATCACTCCCGGTGGTGTTCACTTCCTTGTGATCTAAAGTTGTAAGCCAGCATGATCCTGTCCATACTTCTTTCTTTTCTATAGAGAAACCTCTGTATCTGCCCTTTACTAGCCACCTACTCTAATTTGTTGCCATAGCACTGACTGCTGTCAATCATATTATTCATTTCATTTTTTTTGTTTCCCACACTCCCCACTAGAGTGTCAACTCTCTATGACTAGCGGTCTTTGTATTTGCTTACTAAACCTGGCACATAGTAGTTGGTAAAGAATAATTTTTTCATACTGAGGATGGAACACAGGACCTTGTGCATGCTAAGCACTCTCCAACTGAGCTATACCTAAGCCCAGCAAAAGTTTTGAAAATGATTGTTGTAGGTATGTGTTTTTCATGTACAATCTCATTCAGCCCCCCAGAACAACCTTACAAGGTTAATACTTGAAATTAAGTTTCTATTTTAAAACCAAGGAATGTAAGGCCCTATCACTTGCACAGAAAATGATTTGTTTCCCGGAACTGATGTTGTATTAGTTACTGCTCTCATTGCTGTGACCACATAATTTACAAAAACAACTAAGGGAGGAAGGATTTATTTTTGCTTACAAATATGTGTGTGTGTGTGTGCATGTGCGTGCGTGCATGTGTGTGTGTGTGTGTGTGTGTGTGTGTGTGTACCCCATCACAACCTGGAAGACATAGTAGCATCTCCATAAGGCTAGAGATTATGGCATCCACTTGCTTATTCACATCTTCACAGATCAAGAAATAGACCAAGACCAGGCAGTGTTGGTGCATGACTTTAATCCCAGCACTCGGGAGGCAGAAGGAGGCAGATCTCTGAGTTCCAGGCCAGAACTATTAGTTCTACAGAGCTAGTTATAGGATATCCAGGGCTGTTACACAGAGACACTTGTTTCAAAAAGAAAAAAAATTAGACTGAGGATAGAAAGTGAATAAGGCTATAAGTGATAAGACTCGATGCCACCCCTCCCCCAAGATCCGCTTGTCTCCATCTAGGCCCAACCCCAAAATGATTCACAACTTCTCAAAACAGCACTATCAGCTGGAGACTTTGTGACTGATCACATGATTCCAAAACCATAATATTTTATCTCTGACTTCTTTAGGCTCTGGGCTATCTTACAATGCAAAATGTATTCAGTCCTTGAGTCTTAATAGATAAAAACATTGTTCAAAAGACCATGTTCAAGTCTTTTTTAAGACACAAGGAAATCTCTTAACTGTAAGTCACTATAAAATTAAAGAACTTCTCTACTTCTAATTAACAACAGCATAGAATATTTATTCCTATTACCTTATCATTGCTGTGACAAGTATTTCTGTCAAATACTTGACAGAAACAATGGAGAAAGGAATTATTTTGGCTAATGTTTTGAGGGAATACAGTCCATGTAGAAGGGAAGGCATGGCAGTAGGAGCTTTCATGGCGGCGGGAGCATACATCGACTTCTTGTTACATGGTATTGTACTGAAAGTAGAGAACACAGCTGGGCGGTAGTGGTGCACGCCTTTAATCCCAGCACTCAGGAGGCAGAGGCAGAGGCAGGCAGATCTCTATGAGTTTGAGGCCAGCCTGGTCTACAAGAGCTAGTTCCAGGACAGTATCCAAAGCTACAGAGAAACCCTGTCTTGAAAAACTATAAAAAAAAGAGAACACAGGCCAAAGCAAGTCTTGGCTAACTGTCATGTTGAACGAATTAGAAAGCCTGTGTAGTTCCTTCCCAGATATCTCACTTCCTGCTGATAGAATCAACTTTTCAGCAGGAATAGTAAATTATGTATCTGCTGTGCTGAAAGAAATCAGGAGAATTGTGGGGAACTCTATGGCAAGGCCATTAGAGAAATGGTATAATTTTTGCAGATAAGCTTCTAAATATTTAGAGAGAGAGAAATGAATTAGTGTTACTGAGAAGTCGAGTGCCCGCTATGTGGCCTCTTTTAGATGCTGCCACACCTACTTCCAGAAAGGTAGATGAGAAAGAACCAAGGGCTTTGCAAAAGGGCTTTACAAGTTGCCTGTAGACAATGTAACATCTACCTATTGTATCTAGTTTAATCTCAAGGAAGGTGACCTTAAGGAGGAATTCTGCCTCAGTGATTGGCTTCTGTGGTCCCTCATTTCAGCTCTGACTTATTCTAGATAGATCACTTATTTCCTTTTTCGAGTCTTTGATTCGATTATATTTAGTTTAAATGGGTTAGGAGGGTAGGAAAGCATAGCATTATAACAGAAAGAGACGATTGTATGCATTTTGGACCCTTTCACCCATCTAGATGGGGAAATTTTCTTTGAGATGTCCTAAGAATGCCCCTCAGCACCAATTCTTCTCAAAAGAGAACTATTCAGCATCCCTACCATACATTGTACTTTAGTGAGTGTTTCTTTTTCACTTATATAGAACATTTTGATCACTACTGTCATTTTGTAATGGAGGAAATAAAGCAAAGGGCCTATGGTTGAAGACCACAAAGGAAGAAAATTGTGAAATTTGCTTTGTGAGTCTAGGGAAGAACAAATCTAAGACCTGTGTATCCTGCCTGTTATTAGACATCTCTGTTGGGATATCCCACAGGTTCTTGAACACTACCACAGCTACAGCTCAACTCATTGTCTCTATACCCCACATCCAAAATCGATTCCTACCTCAGAGGATACAGTCCTCAGCCATGTCGGTGTTCAAGTCAGACACCTGGAATTTATCCTTGACTTTTGCTTCCATTACGTGTCTTGAATGTTCTCTCCTTAGTTACAACACTCCCCTACTACCTTACGTCAGACTCTCATCTCGCCTGAATCCATCAGATAAACAACCTCTTCACTATCTTCCTGGCTCTGTTTCTTATCCTGCTTCATCTCCAGGCCAGAGGGGCCTTTAAAAAGCACAAATAAGAGCAGGTCACAAAAACTGTGCCTTGCCACCAGGATAAAGTGCAAATTAGTTTGGTATCATATCTTTCTTTCTCTCTGTATTCTCAGTCATGTACCCTGCACAATCCTGATTGAAACTTTCAGTCTCCTGAAGAGGTTACAAATCAAGGTGATACTTATTGGGCACCTGTTCTATGTTAAGTCGTGCCCTAAATATTTCAGCTTTTATAACTGAATGATCAGCAATTATCCTCTGTGGGCATTGTCATCAGCCCCATGTGATTGGAAGAAACTGAGACAGTGAGTTAATAAGTGGATGATTTGGGGCTTGAGTCTTGTTTGGAAGGTATTCTTAAAAATAATTTCTGTTAATTTATGAGATGATTACATAATTGCACCATTGCCCCTTCCTTTTCCTCCTCCTAAATTCCCCCATAACTCCCTTTTGATCACTTTCAAATTCATGTCCTCTTTTTTTCATTAATTGTTGTTACACACCACGCACACACACAGTATGTGTATATGTGTATTCATAAAACACCTTTCATTCCTTTCTCTTTGCCAAGAATGTTACTTGCCTCTTCCCATTACTTACCAGACTAAACCCCATAAAGTGGAACTTAAGAACCTTCTCTGGCAAATGTTCCCTGACTTCTCCACATTCCTTTGCTATTTGTCATCGTCACCTGTATCTGAATAAGGTATCTCTTCTCTGACTTCTCCTGGAATCTGTGCACATTTCCAATTATAGTGTTTGGTGAGCGGTTCCTGATCTTCTTGAGGTCATGGGGCTTTGTAATGTTGCCTTGTATCTCAGCATGTATATAGCCTAGTGCATGGCATACCATAAACATTCATTGATCAATTCTGGAAGAACTCCCGCAAATATTTACCAATACACATAAATCTACAAATGACATCCTTCCTATTCTGAAACCCTGGCACAAAACTGAGCAGGGAGGAGGCTTGTAAGCAGGAGAAAATGCATCATGAGCTCTATTTTAAATCTTTTTATAAGGCTATAATTTCAGATATACAGAAACATAAAAATATGAATCGTATAAAGATCACTTAAATGAAGTTTACCATTATTTTACTATTGTTAACGTTTTCCCCATTTACTTTATTCACTATATCTGTAATATATTAATTTATTATATATACACATATATAATCATTGATTTTTAGGGAGTTAATTTGAGAGCATGATGTATGAGTGCCTGATCCTTTTACTCTTGAATATATCACATTTTTCTTATACAACCTCAGTATAGTTACCAGTTCCATTAAACTTTGATATATTTTATAATCTACCTTAGATCTGGAACATTTCATATTCTACTCACAGCTATCAACTGTTATTTGTAGCATTTTCTGGTTATTTTTGCCAGCAAAGAAACCCAATTAGGATCAGGTAATGAATTCTGATGTCATGTATCTTTACTTTCCTTTAATCTAGAACATCTATAGCTCCTCTGTCTTTTGTGATATTAGCATTCCTTGATGAATATGGTCTTCCAATCCCCTGACTTTAAAAAAAATATATCCTATTCTTTTGTACGTTTGATGTATCCTTGAAGTTAGATATAAGTTATGTATTCTATGATAGAGTAGCATACACATGATGGTATACCATCTTAGGGAACCATACATAGTCATATAAATTTATAATTCATATACCTTGGGTATAGCTTATATTTGAGATTCAGTTTTTTCTTTTGTTTTCTTCTTTTCTTTCTTTCTTTCTTTTTTTTTTTTGGTTTTTCGAGACAGGGTTTCTCTGTAGCTTTGGAGCCTGTCCTGGAACTAGCTCTTGTAGATTAGGCTGGCCCTGAAATCATAGAAATATGCCTGCCTCTACCTCCCAAGTGCTGGGATTAAAGGCATGCACCACCACCAACCAGCTGAGATTCAGTTTCTTGTGGTACATATATAAATTGAATTTTATTTGCTTGCAAAGAAGAGTTATGCAATTTGCAGAAAATTATTGGATCTAGAAATTATTATACTATTTAAGGTGATGCAGACTCAGAAAGACAGATACCACATGTTCTTATATGCAGATCCTAGCTTCTAAAGTGTGTTCGTATGTGTATGGATGTGGGTATAGGTTATTAAACTACGAAAGGAACCACAAGAGAGGGAAAAGAGCTGTTGAGGAACAGGAGGAGGCCAATAAGACACAAGTGACATATGAAAGCTAAAAGGAAGCTACTGGGGACTGAAAGCCAGGAGGAGATCAGGGGGAAGGTGGAGAAGACAGGAAGGAAGAGGATTAATAGAATCAAGTTTGGTTTGAAAATGCCATAATGAAACCTACCGTATTTGCTAATTAATAGTAACAAATGCTTGCAATAACATTCAGTGAAAAAAGAGGCCATGAATTTGAAAGAAAGAAGAGTGGTATATGGGAGAGTTTAGAGGGAGGAAATGGAAGGGAAAATATTGTAACTATAATCTCAAAAATAGAAAAAATGTAGGAAATAAAAAATTTAAATGTGAGAGATGACACCTGCCTTAAGGTAGATGTTAGAGGATTAAGTGAGAATATATATATACGAATATATATCACCATATATATATATATATATGAATGTACCTGATACATATGAATGTACCTGATATATAGCAAGGGCATATAGAACACCATTCCCTGGAAAATAGTAAGTAGTAGGCCCCAATCAACTAAAATAGTTATTATCATAGCTATTAGACATGTGGTTCATAAACCAGCTTAACCACTTAATAGCTAGATGATGTACACAAGTTGAAAATAAGCCCGGGTTTCAAATATTCTACTATCAAATAGTGATAATACAAATGTGTACCTTGGTTATGTTAAATTAGACTATGTGTGCAAAGTGTTTAGCTGGGTGCCTATAAATGTATGTGTTATCATCACATATGATTGATATTTCAAATAAAAGATGTTATCTACTTAAATTTATCAAATGAACAATAACAGTCATTTTAAAATCTCAAATTGAAGTTTAGCAAATCGCTTCCTGTCCTTTTTCAGAAACTCTTAGAACATATTATTTAAACCAAATAATGCTTGATCTACTTAGCTACAAAGAATTCTTACTACATATCATGATGTCAGGAAGCAAAACCCAACTGCTCACTCTACTTTTTCCTGATCTGAGGTGTTCTATTGTCTTAGTCACTGTTCTATTTCTGTGAAGAGACACCATGAATAAGTCAAGTTTTATTTTTTTTTAAAAAAAAGCATTTAATTGGGTTCTTGCTTAAGTTTCAGAGGGTTAGTCCATGATCATCATCATAGGGAGCATGGTGGCCCACAGACAGGCATGGCGTTGAAGTAGTAGCTGAGAACTTTCCATCCTGATCCACAGGTAGCTGGCAGAGAGCCAGAGACTGGGCCTGGCCTGGGCAGGGCTTTTGAAATTTCAAAACCCACTCTCATGACACACCTACTCCAACAAGGCCATACCTCCTCATCTTTCCCAAACAGTCCACCAACTAACTGGTGACTAAACACAACTCTGTGAGACTATGGGGGGGGCATTCTCATTCAACACACCACATCTATATTTCTTTATGTGTGATGTAGCAGAACATTTGCAAATTAAATTAGACTTCTTGCCAGTGAAATGCGTACCCCAAACCTGCATGTTCATTTTCCCAATGACTTGGTATCTAATGATGGGATGAAATTGAAAATATTTAAGCACCTACTGAGACCTTATGCATCAGTCATTAGTTTCTGTAGTTTCTGGATCATAAGAATGAGTTGGAGTTGGCGGGATCTGAGAAGGGAAAGTATGGAGTAGCCATGTTAAGGGAATAGTTGAAGGACTGAGTAGAATGGCTATTTATAAATCCATAAAGAAGCATATTAATATACCTTTGCTTTTATTCTGTGAATGTGTGTGTCTGTATGAACATCTGTCGCATGTGTGTGGGTATCCATGGAAACCAGGAGGGGAAGTCAGATCCTTTGGAGCTGGGGTTGCAGGTGGTTGTGAGAACTAGAAATAGAACTCAGGTCCCCTGGAAGAGCCGCAAGTACTCTTAACCACTAAACCCTCTCTATATACAGACTTTCCAGTACAGTGCAGATCAGCTCTGGCCTCAGAAAACATTAACAAACTAGCTAGCAACCATCCTCAATACTAATAGGAAGAATTCATGAATTCCTTAAACTCTTTCTGCCAGCTACAATTAGGTATGTAGCTAATAGAATAGCATTGCAAAAAAGATTATTTGTCTAACTCTCCAAAGCTTTATTTCATTGCACCTAGAAAAGAATGTCAAAAATGTCAGTAATACAGATATACGGCCCACATTACAAAGTGAGGACCATAAGTTTATTCAAAGTTAGATGCCACAAGCATAATCAATTTGGGAAATTTTTCATAATTCCAAAAAGCAATCTTATACCTCCTAATAACCCATCCATTCCCAGTGCCTGATCCCTAGGCAACCAATTATCAGTGTCAACTCTGTATTGATTTTTCTAAGCAGCAAACATCATATAAATGGAGTTAAAGAGTATGGATTTAATCCATATTCTCTGTGAAACTGAGAGTCTTTAGCTCGCTGAAATTCATTTTCCCTGTTATAAACAGAAGCACTGTTTCTACCTCATAGGGTTATAATGACACTCAAATAAATTAATGCCAATGAAATACTTAGCAGGAAGTTTTATTTTATTGCTGCCTTTAAAAATTGATTTTCCTGATTATTGCTGACAGTTTATCCAGTGTGTTCTCATTGGGATGAAATAGAGCAGGGCACAGGATGATTATTTAACTGTTATCCAACATATAAAATATCCCATTTAAGAAATAGTCATTAAGGCTGAGCACTGAAGCAGTTCTTCTAGGCTCTGACTTGGGCCTGGAACGATTTCACTACCTTCTAAATGTGGAGAGGTCTGGGGTCCAGGGAATCATTACAGTAATAGAGGAAGCACTTAGAGGACACCAGACGCTGGGATGCTACTATTTATCAGTCACCATAAAATATTTCAAACTATAACAGCCAGTAGAGTGATACCCTTGTACTAGCTGGACAAGAGTCATGCTGGTCATATTTCTTGCTGTGGTTACCCTACAATCATATACACTATATTATCACTGATTTTTGGTAGCCACACTATGCAACAGTGGGTCCTAATACTAAAGCCCTCAAACTTTTTTGATTCAGGTTATACTCTACTCTACTAAATTGCGGTTTGGACCTCTATTCAGAATCTTAGGTTTACAAATATAATTTGCACTGATTGAATTAAGTTCTGGGCTTAATAGTAGATAGTTTAAAGATCCTTCAAGGCTTCCAGGAAGGTAGCAGGGTGGGTCTGGGGATGACAATGATCCCACCACCACCACCACCACCACACAGGTTTTTTTTTTTTTTGTTTGCTTGTTTTTTGTTTTTGCTCCTCTTAAGTGAAAAGAAATCTCTTTAGCCTTGCCTTTGGCCATGGTCACTATGAAGAGCAGAAGACCTGAAAGGAAGAGAAGTTGATGGGAAAACTGTTATAAAAGGCCAAACCTCCAACCTAAACAAATGCAGGGCAAAGCCAAACCACTTGTGATCCTGGTTACTGGAATCAGCATACGTCAAGGTATATGAGGAGTCAGCAGACAGGAAGGAGTCTGCAGGAACACAGGTAGACTGAGCCTGAGGCACGGTGGAGAAATTTCAGGAAATCTAAAGAAGAAATCTAACTGAAAAGAACATAAAGGTGACTAGGTAAATAGCCCTAAGACTGGATGACACAGGGGCTCAATCTTTCCTCCTGGGACCCAGACCAGCAAGGAATATTTTTTTTTTGAGACAGGGTCTCACTGTATAGCTCTGGTTGTCCTGGAACTCAGTATGGAGACCAGGCTGGCCTTGAACCCCTGCTTCTGCCACCCAAATGCTGTGGCTAAAAGTGTGCACCACTATGCCTGGCTGGAATTTCAAGTCTCTTTTAGAGGACTGTTTTGTTTGCTTGCTTGTTTTTGTTTGGTTTGGGAGTTTCTTTGTTTTTCTGGTTTGCCTAGCTAGCCTTTCAATAGTGTTGAAAATGGGAGAGGGAGATGGTTATTGTGCTGGGATTATTTCAATCTAGGTTGAGGACACATAGTTGGGGAGGCTATGCTCCAGGGTCCTCAGTCTGTTTAGTGAGGAAGACAAGAGATTCCATGAACTAAGCAGCTGGTATACCAAAGGGGACTGTTGGCATCTGGGACTTGATAATAAAAAATTTCTTTTCAGAAGGGCATATATATCCCTTAGATCTTATGGTCACTGATATGGATCCTAATCACAAAATTTTTATTAAACGATAAGCCATGAATACTGGCTATGACAAATCTTAGGGTGTTTAACAAGGCAAAATCGTGGTTCCTAAATCAAACATTCAAAGGTAATTTTTTTCTCCAGATTGCATCCAATCACTCAGGGTCAGTCTCTCTTTGGCTAAATCTGGGTACACATTAATGATTTTGAAGCAGGTTATCTGTCTGTGTTAAAATTCTATACTATTCCCCACTATTTCTTCCTAACAGGTTGGCTACCCTTTCTGTGCCTCAGTTTCCTCAACTACACAAATGTTATGAACGGAGTACCTGCCTCACAGCATTACCGTAAAGAAGCACCACATACATCAAATGCTCCAAACAAGTCTTGCCAGGTACAAAGAACGCAATAAACATTACAGTTTGGACTCTGATTACTTATCCAGTTGAGTCCCAGCCCTTTTGTTCACAGTGTTAATGTCCCTGAGTAAGCTATGGAAGGAAATGGTCCCTCTTACTCTGAGTCTTGCACCTTCAGGCCTGCTTCACTATCTTAGGACCACTTCTAATGATCCCTTTATATTCCCACCCTTCTTCCCCAGGATGCTGCTCCTCCTGTCTTCCTTGCTGTCCCTGCTTTCTTTTCCCTCTGCTTTCACTGACCACCCACCCATTCAGAGTTGCAAGCCAGGTATAAAACACACAATCCTAGGTCAGGAATCAGCAAACGGTCTGTGTGGAAAGGCAATAAATACCTTTGGCTTTCCAGGTCACGTAACATGTCAGTTTCAATTACACACACACACACACACACACACACACACACACACACACACACACACACCATCGAAAATACATAAACAAGTTAAATGGCTACGTTCCAATAAAACCAACATAGGCATTGGGGCAATTTGGTCTTCTACAAGCTGTAGTTTTTTAAAAAATTACTGCCGAACATACCTTTTACTTAAAACCATTTTGTTATCCAGTTCATCAAAGGATGTCTAATTTGTCCAATTCTTGCCAGCCCTTTTGCCTCTTCTGTGGACCAAGCCACTATCATCTCTTATCTGGCTCAAAAATTGTGAGAACCTCACAGTTGGTGTCTTTGATTCTATTCTTGTCTTCAAGGGCATTCGTCCTATCACATCCTCTATATTTGTTTACAGTTCACATCTTATCAAATCAGCCTGCACTTTAAAACCTTTCAGTGACTCTTTACTTGTCTTAAGACAAAGACTGAAATCATAATATGATATGTAAAAGGCTGCATGATCTGACTTTGCCAATGACTATGGTTTAGCCACACTTCAAACATGCTAAGCTTTTTTTCAATATCACAGGAACTTTGTATAAGCTATTCTTTTTGCTGAATCTGCCTCCTTCCTATATATCTACATCTACTACTCAACATATAAACTCGAGTCAATTTATTCATCACATTTGTTTAGGTTAATTATTCCCATATTAGAAAAGGTTTGATATTTATTAACATTCTCAAACATCTTAATTTTTTTCTTGCTAAAGCATATCCAACATTATAATTATGCTGTGATTTGATTTAAAGTCTCTTACATACTAGTTTATAAGCTCAGTGACAGATATTAGATTAGTTTTTGAGAAATGGTCTCACTATGTAGTCTAGCTACATAGCCTACTTTGGCCTCCAACTTATTAAACTGTTGACTTCCATCCTTGAGTGCTAAGATAGTAGGTGTGTATCTATGCCTGATTCAAAAGAGACTAGATCTAGCATCTATCTTGTTGACACAATCTTTAATAAAACTGGTTTTTATTGAGTTTTCACTTAAAAAGAACTTGTTGATCTCTAAGTGGCATAAAATAAACTGTACGTATTAAAATGTACCTTTTTACTAATTCACATATATTTGGATGCATGACTATAATCATTATACTGCTTATACCTACTCCCAACATTTTCTCATTGCCAAACTGCAGCCATTGACCTGCGACATATTAGACAAGTTTGCATTTCTGACTTTTGGGTCTTGCTTTCCTAGCTGGGAAGTTACTTTTATGGTGATATTTTTCTCATCCAATTAAATCACCATCTTCTTCCTTGTTTTTACTGTGACAAATATACAGAGCTTAACATTTGCCTTTTAAGTATACAATTCAGAGACATTGCTACAGGCACAATGTTGTGCAATGATTACCACTGTGTATCTCCAAAACATTCTTATCAACACAACAAAAACTATGTAAGCATGAAGCAATGATTCCCCATACTCTTCTTCTCTCAGACACTGATAACTGCTAATGTAATTTCTGTCCTTGTGAGCTTGACTTTTTCAACTATTGAATATAAATAAAATAAAAATATTTCTCATTTATGTCTGGTTCATTTTACATGACTATTCAACATGCATGTATGTTATAGCATGAACTAGAAAGTATTTCTTTATCATGACTAGATGCTATTCTATATATGTTATACATTTTGTTCATTCATCTGTTGATGGATGTTAAGATTTTTCCTACTTCTGACTATGATAAGTAAGTGAACATTCATATAAAATATGCTTGAAATGTGTTTTTGTTTCTTTTGGATGTGTGCTTAAGAATAGAACTACTATGTCATAAGGAAATTCTAAATTTATATTTTTGAGGAATCACCAATATATTTTCCACAAATATTGAGCAACTTTGCATTTCTGTCAGCAATAAATGAACGTTTTTAATTTATCCCCATCACCCCAATACGCGCTATGTTTTGTTTTTCTAAACTATGATTTTTGGCTGGATCTCTCCAATGAAACAACACTAAGACTTCCTATCCATGACCATAAGATGTCTATTTACTTAAGCATTCATTTCCTTTCAGTACTATTTTTTAGTTTTCAGTGTATAAGTCTTCCCTCTACTTGCTTAAATGTGTTCCTATTCATTTCAGGTATATAGAAGCACGTATTTGCGTCCATCTTGAACCTTGAAATTTTGACGAATTATTTTATTTTTTTTCTAATAGCTCTCTTATACTATATAATTTAACTAGAAAGAGTTTTCCTTCTTTTTTAAGTTTCAGTGTTGTTTTTCTTGTCTCATTTGTTCAAATATAACATCCAATGTTTAATAGTACTGGTAATAATGGGCATCCTTGCCTTGTTCCTGATCTTAATGGAAAAGATTTATTTTTTTATTTATAAAATATCTTTTCTCATTTTATATACCAATCCTAATTCCTACTTCCTCCCCTCCTCCTACTCCCCCACCTCCCCATACCCCCATCCACTCCTCAAAGATTTTAATATTTTTATCATTCATTATGGATTAGCTGAATTTTTTCCCTAAATACCCTAAGCATACAATGTTGAGGCAGTATCATTTACTCCTAGCTTTCTGCCTGCTTTGGGAAAAGAACTGAATGTTGCCAGATGCCTTCTCTGAGTGAGTAGTGATTATTATGAGGGTTTTCTATCTCATCTACTAATATGATATATTACATTGGTTGATTTTTCTTATGTTGAATCACTCTTATATTCCCATGATAAACCCTACCTGATTGTAGCATAAAATTTTTTTGCTAATATTTTATCAAGAAATTTTACTTCAATATTCATAAGGGATGTTAGTTTAATATTTTCTTTTAATTTCTTATCTAGATATAGTATCAGGATAGTGCTGACTTCACATAATAAGTTTTAAAATGATCTTCCCCTCTTTTATTTAATAGAAGGACTTAAGATGGATTGATGCTCAATTTTTATGACTGACAGAATTTACTTTTGTAGTCATGGGTCTTTTATGATTTGCTGGGAATTATTTCAACATTTTCCAGTTTTGTAGATATACTGAGGTTTTTCTACTTCTTTCTGAATTAGTTTAGGTTTTTTGATTTGAGTAATTTGTATTTTCCAGGCTATCTAACAGTTTGGTGAAGCGCTCATAGTGCAAATTTCATTATGATTTTGTGTCTGTTTGTTTGTTGATTGGTTGATACTGGCTCTTGTTATATAGCTCATGCTGGCCTAGAACTCACTATTCCTTAGCTAGCAGAGTGCTAGGAATATAGGCCATCATACCCAACTCATACTCAACTCTTACAAGCCTTTATTAGAAGTGGCAGTAATTTCCTGGCTTTACTTTTAATTTTAGTTATTTGTATATTCTCTATCACGTTGACAGTATAGCTTGAGATTTATTACCTTCAGTGATTTTTTTTTCTAAGAACTAGGTTTTGAGTCCATTGATTGCCTCTTGCTTTTTAAAATAATCTAGCCCCTATATTTTTTATCCTTTCCTTCTGCTAGCTTTTGTTTTACTTTGTTCTTCATGTTCTCTTTCCTCTAAATGATTAGGTTATTGATTTGAGATATTTCATCAGTCGCTATGAATTTCCCTCTGAGCACCATTTTGCTATATCCTACATATATTGGTATGCTGCACATATTCACCAGAGTCTATTTCTTAGCTTTTATTCAGTTAGCCTTTTGACAGAGGTTGTTTTTTTTTTTTTGAACGTCCATCTTAAAGCAATGAAGTAATTTCAGATTGGCCTAGGGATGAGCTTGAGGTAAGAGCATAAGGCTATATCACCTATTTTAAGACCATGTGCTTTGCCTCAGGTATGTCTGGAATCTTCTAAAATCCCCTAGCTTCATGGTTGTTTTGTTTTGTTTTTGAGTCCCAATTTTCCAAAGAACTTCTTTCCTGTTTTTGTTCCCAGTCTTATGAAATCTGTTGTAAAGTTTGAAAATGGTCTTTTACCCTAGGATTCTATGGGTTATCAAGTTGCCTGACAGTATTTGCAAATAATGACATGTTTTTCTAGCTGGAGTTCTAAGTAAGAGAAAAAGAGATGTATCTTTTGGGGTTTATCCTCCTAGGGAGCCCCCAAACAGGTTAAAACAAACCTATATCTCTGTCTTACTATCAATATTTTATAAATGAAGACTCCTCTTCTCTCTTTGGAATTAAGAACCATGGTTCCATGCTAGGAATGTGAATGAAAACTGGTACCATAAAAAGGGAAATGTCACAAAGTCTTCCTAACACTGTATCGTTGCGTTTTTCTTAATTAAGCACTTACTGGGTTGATGAAACTCCTGTTTCCCAAGTTCTAGCAAGGTTGTTTCTAACAGTTTTTACTACTTTACAACATTTTTGTGGCAGTCCATGTCACCCCAAAGCACACACTGGGTGAGTCTGATGGAAGTTGCCATTGGAAACTGCTGCTTTACATCTCTTATAAAGCTGACAAGATGTCAATCATTTTCCTGCCGTATAGCTGGAACCTTTAGGACATTATCTGACATCTTTATGTCTTGAGTATTTGACAAATCCAGAATAGGTCCTTAGTTGACCTCCTTGGATATCCATTGTGCCTAGATGGAAAAGATAGTCATGGTCACTCAACATTGGCTCCAGAGTACTTTCAGCGAATTTTTACATAAGTTAATCATAGTCTGAGTAAACAAGATCAGTTATGGCTAGAGACAAATCTTGTCTTAATCCCATTACAAAGAGACAGAGTACTTGCCTTAATAACCACGCAAAAGATCATAGGCCAAAAGCTCAAAGATTGATGGAATTTCAGTGCTGAAGAAAATAATGTGTAGGGGTAGTAGAAATTCCTGAATTTCTAAGTAGGACAATTGTTTTAGAGAATTATTTTTTTTCTATCTGAGGATGGTTAGGGGGAGGTCGAACTAGATATTTCTCACTAAATTCCAATTGCATGGCAGATATAATATTAATCTATTTGTAATATTTCTATGGCGAATTTTGGTACCTATTTTTAGCCTTATACTAACAAGGTATCTCTGCTCTGACTATCCAAAATGACTAGTTATTACCATAAATGGACTTGGGAGAGTAAGTGACAAGCTCCTTGAGTCAGCAAAAGTCTCCAACTTCATTGTTCAGGCACAGAGTTCACCTACACAAACATTAGAAAATGAAAAGTCTAAACTGGAGTCACCCGACTTGAAGGCGTGTGCATTCACCCTGCACTCACGTGGTTCTTTGAGAGTACACATACCATACCCCCCACACATGCTGTGAGCTGAAACACAACACAATTCCACCCTAAAACAACAACAGCAAAGAATTTAGTTTAAAAAAGTGGCAAGGTCACAAGAAAACATCTGTAATAATTAACTAAGTCCATGGAAAACTCATTTTAAAACTACCCCCCATGGAGTTTTAGAACAAAACAACTTAATGACTGCTCAGTTCTAGTGCAGAGCTACTTCTTTTGCCCTTGATTCGCTGCTGTGGTTTTTCAGCCACTTCTAATCTTGCTCAGCACTAATGGTCCAAAGATTAAAGTCCAGGTGTGTGAATGGAATTGCCCCATTTTCAGAGTGCTGATAGCTTCTAGTTGTCGCCCTAGGAAAGGCAAGTAAGTACTAAAGAAGTTATGGAGAACAGTTGAGAGCTGGAAGACTAAATGGAAGAAAGTGAGGCAAGATTAGAAATCTTCCTACTACCTCTGGAGTAGCAGAAAGACAGGGAGGAGGAAGAGCTGCTATGTTTCATGTACCAAGTTCATTGTAGAGGCTACCAGGCAGAAGGCACAAGAATGAAGGGAAGCCTTGTTAGCAGAAACTAGAACTTAAAAGATACACCTATAGCCAGAAATGCCATTTAAATTAGAAAACTCTTTTAAATGTTGTTTCTTTTGTTCAACTAATATTCTGTCCTAAATATTCTGATTCCTATACTGCCTTTCCTTTCCAGGGAGGTGTCCATCTCCTATTGGACACTGTCTTGGTGGTATTTCAGTGAAGGTGTTTTGTTTAACTCTAGCAGGGTATTAGTTGTGCCTGTAATACGGGCTATGCCAAACATGTCTTCTCTTGGGAATTTTAACCTTGGGCATTCAAACAGAAAATATTTGGAACTGTTTCAGCCACATGACCGTACTTTGAAAACACTTTAGCCCATTTCTTTCTATCTAGTTTTTAAAGATTCTCTAGCCCATGTTTCACTCCAGTGGATCCACCATTAATGCTTTCATTAAATTTCTTTATTTGGTCAGAATTGCAGAGTCTTAGAACTAGGAACAACGATGTGCCTATCACCCCCAACCTGTATACCAGTTCTCTGTTTCCAACACCATAATGTCCATCCACTCTTCCTTGGCTTTAAGAATGTCTACTTCAAAACTTAATCTAAATGTTACTTCTGTGGAAATGGTAACAATCCCTACACTTTCCAAAATGTTTAGTTTTCTTACCTCCCCTGGCTTTCTATAATAACTGATTATGCATGTTTACAGATCAGTCTGCCTTTGAGACCGAGGTTCTTGAAGAACACATTTTAATTTCTGTCAGGATCCTCAATATAATGAATGTTTGTTAAAAATAGGATTAGCATGAATGTATGAGTAACTTGCATATTGCCAGCATAGTTGCTCCTCCACCATAGTAGAAATGATATTTCTGCCCTTCACATTTAAAAGTGTTTGGGACTAATGGCTTTAAAGTCCCAAAGGGGAGAGATGAATCCAGTACATATTACCAATAACGAAAATATAAAGAGATACTCCAAAACAGACAGAAAACAGAGGCGAGTGTGTAGGTAGGAGTGAAGAGGAATAGCTCATGACAAAACTGCGCAAACAAATACCAGTTGGAGGCCTAGAAATATGGAGAGAATTCTAGGCGTTCCACTTGAGATAGAATCCACAGAGAACAGAAGGAGGTAAAAGTATACTGTAAATATTTAACAACCAGCTCTCTGGGGACAGGGAAGGCCTTCATTTGTAGAATTTGTCACTTGTAAATGTTCTCTTAAAATAAATAAAAATAAATGTTCTCTTAAAATGTGATTTTAAGTTGCCATCATGGTGTTGCTGAATGCCAAGTTGATAAGAAATGTTCTATGGTATATTCTTCCTGTACTTAAATGACTCTAAAGACTCCATTGGAAAATCCTTACACCAGAAAATCACTTTGTGCAGAGTAGCAGGATATAACATGAACGTATGACATACAAAAATGAATAGTATTCGGGTAAATTTTTTGGGGGGCAGAGTCATGCTATACTGTCTAGAATGTCCTTCAGATACTTGGTTCAAGTGGTAATCTGGCCTCAGCATCCCACCATTAGCTGGGAGTCCAGATCTTCACACTCTACCAGGCCAGAGCAACTTTTGAATTTCTGGCCCTCCATTCACTTCCTGTGTGTTGGGACTATAGGCATACACCAACACATCCTGATTTACATGCTGCTAGAGACCAAACCAAGGCCTTTGTCCATACTGGTCAAGTACTCTACCAACTGAGCTACTGCCTTGTGCCAAGGAAACTTTTTAAAAGGATTATTATTTTATTTATTTTTATGTTTATAAGTAATTTGCCTGCATGTATACATGTGAGGCTTTGGATCCCCTGGAACTGGAGTTGTAGAGGTGGATTTCTGTGAGTTCGAGGCCAGCCTGGTCTACAAGAGCTAGTTCCAGGACAGTCTCCAAAGCTACACAGAAACCTTCTCTCGAAAAAGAAACCAAAAAGAGACCATTTTACCATCTACCAAACACTATTTATAGATTTAATGCAATCCTAATCAAAATCCCCTCTCAGAAATAGAAAAAAAAATCCTAAATTTTATATGTAACCACAAAAGACTCCAGTTAGCCAGAACAATCCTGAGAACAACACTGGAGGTATTACAATCCCAGATCTCAAGATATATTATAGAGCCATTATAATAAAACCAATATGGTACTGGCAAAAAAAAAAGACATGAAGTTCAATGGAACAAAATCAAAGACCACAAATTTGAGCATATTTAAATTAATATATTTAATATTTGAAAAATGATACCAAAAACATAAGCTGGAGAAAAGAAAGCATCCTTGACAAATGGTGCTGGGCAGAAGAATGAAATTAGATCAATATCTGTCACCTTGCACAAAATCTAACTCCAAATGGATCAAAACCTAAATCTGAATCCTGAAAATACTCAAAATGCTAGAAGAAAACATAGGTAGTATCCTATATGACATAGGTGTAGGAATGACTTCCTGAATAGGACTCCATTTTTCCAAGAATCAAGGTCAACAATTAACAAGTATAGCTCCATTAAACTAAAAAGGTTTTGCACAGCAAAACAAAACAAACAAACACAAAAAGTCAGTCAAGTGGGAGAAGAAGCCCACAGAATGCAGAAGAATTTTGGCTGTCTATACATCTGACAGAGATTAATATCCAGAATATTCTTAAAAATTAAAAAAAATAGAGAGTCCAAAAACTAAATAACCCATTCAAAAATGGGCCTGGGACCTGAACAGAGAGTTCTCAAAAAAATAAAAATATAGCTAGGAAATATCTCAAAAAAATGTTCATTGTTACTAGCAATTAGAGAAGTACAAATCAAACAACTTTGAGATTTTGCATTACCTCTGTCAGAATGGAAAGATCATCAATGACATTGACAACAAGTGCTGGAAAGGATGTAGGGAAAAGGAAATCTTCATTCAATATTGGTAAGATTGCAAACTAGCACAGCCACTATAAAAATCAGTGCAGAGAATTCTCAAAAAGCTAATAATAAATCTACTATATGACCCAGGTTTACCATTCCTGGTCATAGCCCAAAGGACCTGACATCCTACTCCACAGATACTTGCTCAGCCATTTTCACAGTAGCTAGGAAACAACATAAATTCCTTCATCCAATAAATGCATAATGAAAATGCAGCACATATACACTATGGAATACTATTCAACTGTAAAGAAAAATGAACTGGAAAAGATCCAATTAAATGAGGTAAGCTAGACCCAGAAAGACAAATGCGACATGTTCTTTCTCATTGGAGACACCTAGCTCCAAATCTTCAGATGTGAAGACATAGTCTGGAGTAACTGCAGAAACCAGGAAAGTAAAGAGGGACCAGTGGTGGGATAGGTGGGGAGAGAATGGGAGGGTACTAGTGATCTAATTAGGGAAATGCGAAAGGAAGGGTTCTTTAGGGAGGAGGAGGGTGGCAAATTCAGAAGAAGGAGGGAAGAGATAAAGAGGAATAGCAGGGTACAAGTGATTTGGTGGGAAAATTTGGAAAGGGGGTTCTTAGGGAGGGAAGAAAGGAATAAATACAGAAGAATGGGGGAGGAGGGTAAAATAACAATAAAGATGTCTGAATAACCAATAAGGAATCATACTATTAACTATTTACCCCAAACCCTATAAAAACATATAATTCTGCATATAAATATACATATGTAGTTTTAATAAACTTTTCTGATTAGAACTGATGGTGTTCCTCCAAGAGTCAAAGAACCACTTAACAAAAGCCACAATATCAGACATGAGAAGCCCTCTTTTGATTTGTTGGCCTGAGCTGTCCAAGAGACTCCTAAGACATGCATATAGCCTATTGATGTTGCTCATAGTTAACCCCCAGAGGTGGAAGTTAAGTCCCTTCTGCTGAACACACCATGCATTTCAGAAACAGAATCCAGAGGCCACTGAGCTGGAACTGACCTGAATGCTTCCTCCCTTAAGACTAGTTTTCATGATACCAGACGGCACCATGGAAGTGTACAATGGAGGGAAGAAAACAACAGTCCTATACAGCATTGATGCCTATGAACCCCATCAATATCCAGCATGGCACAATAATCCTAAGGGTGTAGTAGTGATACACATACATTGATGGTAACCAATAGTGCTCTAATTGGACTTAAGATCAATCAACAAGAAGGAACCATTCCTGTTACTGGAAATCTAGCTAATTACTCAGTACTAATGAAGTCATAGGTATTGGTGGATAATCTAGAACTACTACTTTAGTAAACCAGCATAATCCTTAAGAATAATCTAAGTAGTCCTTATACCCATAGATTAAGTGTAGTCTTCTCCTTTACTGATGAAACTTCTACTTGCAACAGATGGAGACCACCACAGAAAAACCACAGTCAATCAAGATGCAGAGTTGTGGAGGCCAGATCCAGTGAATATATCTACAAAAACACTCCCACATCTAAGCCTTCGGTATCATTGCAGAAGAGGGGGCAGAAAGATTGTAAGGACCAGAGGATCAAGGAATTTTCTGTGAAACTGTGTTACCTAGTAACATCAGACTCATGAAGTCTCACCAACACGACCGCACAAACATGAGCTGAAAAGGATGACACCAGTGATCATGCCAAAGTAGATGGGGCAAAGCCCACAAGGCTTCAAGCCTACACAAAGAACTACAGACAACTATAGAGTGCTGAGAGTGGAAGAGATAGTCTTTCCCAGGGAAGAGCACACTGATTAGTTATCCAATACCAAATGGTCAGCCCTAAAAATATATACATATAAGTAACATTATACAGGTTGAACAGTTTATATTTAGGAACATATAAGTAACATTATACAGGTTGAACAGTTTATATTTAGGAATATATACATTATTTGCATGCACTAACAATTAGTGAAAAACGAGGCAATGAACTTGGAAGAGCGTTGGGATGGAGGGAAGGGAAAGGGAAGATGATGTGATTATAACCTCAAAAATAAAAACAAGCAAAAAAGAATTCTGTAGAGTAGAGCTTGCATATCCTCTCTGGGTTTGACAGCCCTACTCCATATTTTCATCTATTGGAAAATTTTGCTTTGTTTATTATACTTTATTTTGTCATGTTTAGTTGTTATCTCTTAGAAGCCTGTCCTTTTCTAAGGAGAAACAAAAAGGAAATGGCTCCAGAGGGGAGAGGAGGTGGGGAAGAACCTGGAGGAGTGGAAGAAAGGGAAACTAGAATCAGGATATATTGTATGAGAAATGAATCTATTTTCAATGAAAAAGAAATAAAATTATTCTCATCTATCAATTTTTGGGGAACAGATCTAATAATTCTTCAATAAGCATAGCTGATGTAATAACTCATAAAACCTTAATGTACCACCTGTCAATGGGGCTTTCATTTTATTGTGTTTTTTTTTCGTTAAAATTTCTTATAACAGAAATTCATGAATATGTGCATATATATGGACTGGAAGAGGTTCTTAGCTCCCAGTTTATATTGGGTAGGCTATTATTTTCTATGCATTTGAAATAGATAAGACATTACTAGCCTTAACTAAAAACAAAGTCAATCAGTTATCATAGGGATGATAATTTCTATGTAGTATGTCAGTAAGTTACCCATATCCATAGCCAAAGAAACCCAGAAGTTATCAGTCAGGTTTGATACTCCTTATTTTCTTAGTATCAAATTATTTTATTCATTTTGACTATGTTTCTTTGTAAGCAGCATGGGGCAATGCCACCGTACACATATGAAGGTCAGAGAATAACCTGTGGGAGTCAGATCCCTCTACCTACCATGGGGGCCCAACATCCTCAGGCTTTGTGGCAAATGCCTATACTTGCTCAGCCATCTTGCTATCTCAAAATTATTTTATTTTTAATTTAAATATAATTGCCCCTCTGCTCTCCTCTGTCTAATTTGCCCAATGCCCTCATCCTAATCTCTCTCAATTTCCTGGCCTCTTTTCCTTTATTTATTATTGTTACATACATAAAATGGATAAATATATAAATATAACCCGATGCATCTGTTTAGTGCTCTTTGTATTTATGTGTTTTAGAGCCAATCACGTGGTATTGGATATCCAGTTAGGGGGATCATCCCTACCAAGTGGTAGTAGCTCACACCTTTAATCCCAGCACTAGGGAGGTGGAAACAGAAAGCCATGTGGCTGGGCAGAGAGAGGAATATAAGGCAGGGGGAGACAGGAGCTCAGGATTCAGTCTGAGGACTGATAGAGACAGGCTACCCCATTCAGTCTGAGGATTTCATAGAGGTAAGAAACTCTAGGGGCTGGCTGCTCTGCTTCTCTGACCTTTCAGCTTTCACCCCCTAATATTTGACTCCAGGTTTTTATTATTAAGACCAATTAGATTCTTGCTACACACATTGGCATGTCAACTGGTTCTGTCATTATTAAGGTCTTTGTTTAGGCAGCCATGTTGTTTAGATTTTACAAGTATAGCTTCCTCTTACCTTTATTTTAATAAAAAAGGAAAAAGTCTCAATTTACAAACTTAAGTTGTGGGAAATGGCAATAATTACTTGGTGGCTTTGGCAGATAGTTTTATCTACATTAACCTACAAACTGTGGAATGGTTTCTCTTGCTCAAAAGTTTTATCAAATATAGCAAGATAAACACTTGATGCTTAAAAACTGAAAGGTTAAAATATTTGAACTTGGAAGTTTGTAGCAAAGTAATCTGTACTTGAGATGGGTTAGTTTTTTTACTGTATCTTTTTCACATTTAATCAGAGTATATGGATGCGGTCTTAATATGACATCTTTTCTCCGGTATGGGAAGAAATTCACAGAAGCAGACTCTTGCTTGCTTCAGCATTTGCACCACATTTAAGCCACTCAAAGACATCTTGTTACAGAATGCTAATAGTTAAGCCTTCAAATGATGAGCTCGGGCTGTCCTAAATATAGTACATATTGCTGACATATATTACTAGAAATTATACAGATGTTATTTTCTGGTGTTATCCCTGTCATGAATAAATACTTTATACTTCATTGTCAAAAAAACTTGAGAAAAAAATCTTTTCCCTTGGTAACCATAAGAAACCAGGACTCAAAGATAGCCTTGCTTTTCACTTCTCTATGCTCACTTACCATCACAAAAAGAACAGTTGATGGAAGATACATTATCATAATCACAATCTTGCCTCTTTTCTTCACCATGAATTAAAGTCAAAAAGGATCTTATTGACCACTAATGTTTCTTTGAATAGAGCTAAGTATGAGCAGACATTTTGTTCCATCTTTTATTCATGTGGTAGCCTTCCTTGTTGCATTGCCACTGTTATTGACAATGAACATTGTGAGTGTTCATCTGATCTTGAATTTCCCTATGTCTATCAAACATCATGAAATTATTTTAAACTAAATATTAGCTTCTCTCTTGAAGACGTTTTTCAGTGACAAGTACTTGCCTTATTTCATTTATCATAATGCCCTTTAGATATATCTTATGGCAAATTACAGGATGGCTTCTTATTTAAAAGCTAAATAATAAACCACAATTTTCATTATATATACATACATATATGTGTATAATTATATAATTTATAATGGCATTTATATAATTTTATTTATTCATTAATATGTTGGTAGGTACCTAGGCACATTCTATGTATTGGCCATTGTGAAGTGTGCTATGATGAACCTAGGAGTGCAAGTAACTTCTCAATGTATTGACTTCTAATTACTTTGTATCTATACTCACAGCATCCCTTAAATAACTACATTTATTAAATATTTTAAGAAAAATATTCGTGATGACTTAAGTATAACCATGTCACTATGTTTGCAAGCTGTGGAGCAGAATGTAAAAACACTCAGTTACCTGGAGTGATACCACCTTATGCACTGGGAAATTAAATCTTAAGGTCTGAATGAACTTCAACATTTCCAAGGTGGATATATATATATATATATATATATATATATATATATATATATATATATATATATATCTCCACAAATGGACATTAGGATGAACATCAACTCCTTTGGCACCAAGAACGAATGTCTGAAAGAGATGAAATTATAGAGACATGGCTGTCTGGGGACTAAGGAGAACGTCGGTAGCTGTGTTCTCATATGTGACGGAAATACCCCACGTGCTGTCTTGCCTGGCTAGTGATCTTGAGCACAGGTGTTGGGTGGGAAGCAGTCACAGGGATGCAAACCTGGTTCACCAGCTGGAAGGACAGTCACTTGAGTGGAACTGTGTGCCTTCAGAAGCAGAGAGTGCCCAGGTATGACCTACTTTGCTTGAAAGCCGGGTGGAAAATCTTAGTGGGAAGGCTGAGGAAGGGAGGGGAAGCCTGCAGCAGTCAGAGGAGGTAGGAACAGGTGATCTGAGAGGTTTTCTACCTTGTGTTTGGGGAAAGTCTGAAAGGAGGGCAGGTAGCCTCTGAGGGGTCATATGCACCCAGCAGTCTAGCGCCTTGAATCAGCACTGTCTATATAGAATGCTGGCCTTTGTCACCCAACCCCTCTATTGTCAAGTTAGCCGAGGGCAGCCTGTAAGGCTCACCATGGGAAGTTGGAACCTCTATTTCCACCAGACCAAATGGGTTCTTCTTCATTCGCAGAGTTCAAGATCCACATGATATCCCACTGTGTCCCACCCCAAGAACAGAACTGACTTAGGCTGTCATGGACTTTGGCACTTAGTATTACCACCTCTGATTAGATCTGGCCACCTTGCTCATTACATGTGACTGGTCTCTGCATTCCATCAGGGGTGTGGAATGTGGTGAAGTGAGCTTAGGAAAGGAAGAGGCAATTAAGAGGATAGCATCTAGATGCTAAGCAGTAGGGGTAGTAGTATGAGGCAGCGGAGCAGCTAGCCACATAGCTCTGGCAGTAGATTTGGGGATAATACATTAAAATTACATATGGCACATCACACTGTTCTATATTCAGGCTGAGATCTCCAGGCTCTTTGAAATTGTCTTACTCAGGCCTCACTCAGAAGCCTCACTGGACTGTTTCTGTGGCCCCGTGGCCCCCTGCTCCTATACTTGTCATCGTGAGCACTGCAAAACAAGAAAAAATACTATAATTGCTACTTTGGGTTTGCATCGGGTCAATGTTTTTACCCTACACATGCTGCTGGGTCTGGTTTTAGTCCCAGCCATTGTACATTCTTTTTTTTTTTGGGGGGGGGTTCGAGACAGGGTTTCTCTGTAGCTTTGGAGCCTGTCCTGGAACTAGATCTTGTAGAGCAGGCTGGCCTCAAACTCACAGAGATCCGCCTGCCTCTGCCTCCCAAGTGCTGGGATTAAAGGCATGTGCCACCACTGCCCGGCCTGTTGTACATTCTTATATTCGACACATCCTCCTTGAGCTCAGTCCCCGAGTCCAGATTTATGGAAAGCTCTCTGGCCCTTCCTTCCCTGTCACTTTTACAGCTCCCCACCATATCTTTATCAGCAGCTGCTAGTTTTCAGAGCTCTGAAAACCCAGGTGGGGATTTTTCCGATGCTTCATGTTTGCTCACTATTAAAACCTGTGCTTTGCTCACTTGAAGTGATGGAACTTCCCTTGCCCTCTGTGAGATGTGAAGTGTTGGTCCTAAGCACACCAAAGAAAGTGTATAGCCTATGTAAAAGTAGCTACCCTTGTCTCTAGACATCCTGGGAGCATAAAGTATAAGCGTCTCAGGCATTGTCTATGCACTGTTGTAGGAAGTTTTGAGCAATGTGTGCTTGCTTCCTTCCTACCCACTTTCTTCTTGGGAACTAGAGCTGCTAGGCCACTGCCTGACTCTCTGTCCCCTCCCCCACTTCCCTTTCATGGTTCCCAAGCCCTTCATTCGCTTCAATCCTTGGTCACTCTGCTCTCTTTGTAGCTACCTAAGGCGTCACCGCTACTTTCTCCTTATCATGTTGCTTGATACAGTCCATTTCCTTTGCTGCCCAGGGACTCTTCTGGCCAAGTAGCCACTGCTTCCTGGCCTTTTATGGGGGCTATATCACTGTTAAGTAGCAGACTCTGGAGCCCAAAGTCCCACACATGTAGTTTAGGACCTGAGGGCCCCTTAACACTGGCAGAGCTGCTTTCAGCGCAAGAGCTACCCCTTCTCCAGGATGCTTGGGCATTGATGCTCACTTATGCATGAAAAGCTAAAATACATGGAACTTGAATTTTACAAGAAAATCTGCAAAATGGCTTTTAATATTGCCTAAGCTTCAGCATCAGTGATTTGCTTCTCAGGACCCAGGGGATTTTGACATTTTTTCAACTTACTGGGTCTTTATGAGCACTTGATGACGTAAATATTCTTATCCCAATTATTATTTTTATTTTTTAATTGAATCGTGATCTCCTTATGTATCTCAGGCTGCCTTAAACTTGGGATTCCCTGCTTCTGGTCCCGAGTGTTTAGATAATAGGCGTGTGCCACTATCTCCCCATTTTCTATTTGAAAATATTGCCACATAATAATAGCATGAATGACTGACATTCACTGGGTACTTTCAATGTTTCAATCAGGATTTTAAAACTCATATTAACTCGTATTAGCACATTAACTCATATTTCCTTCCTAGCAACTCTATGACCTGATGGTTACAATTACTCTCATGTTAGAGATAAGGAAACTGGGACCAGGGAAAGCTATGGAACTGGCTGAAGGTTGTATAGATTGTAGTGCCTTATTTTGAACATTGGTAACCTGGCTGCAGAGCCCAGTGTGTGAATACGATGCTATTTGGATGTAAAAGGTTGAAAGGTTGACCCTTTGCTCAGAGTCACAAAAATCGTTAGCTATAGTGGAGTTATATTTGGCTTTTTATCCTTTTTATACTCTCCTGTATTTGGCTTTCTCACCCTAAATTCTGTTATGGTTTTGCTACATTTTCATTTACTTGTTCATTCAACAAACATTAATTAGGCAATACAATTACTAAGTACTGTGCTATATATTCATTGGGGTATGAGCTGTGATTCATATGGAGCTTAAAGTCTAGGAGGGAGCTAGAAGATGAACAAAAACAAAGCATAGCGTGATGACTAAGAATGCGCATAAAAGCAACAGGCTCGGAAGTTTCATATTTTTTTTTTTTGGCTTTTCGAGACAGGGTTTCTCTATTGATCTGGAGCAAAGTTTCATAGTCTTACTCATAAGCCAGTGTTAGTGACATTTCATTCTTAATAAGATTCTTTTTTAGTTTTTTGTTATCTTTTATTAAGTTCTTATGATGAGAACTGAGTGGATTAATACATATGTACCCATGAGCTTAGAATGAAATTCAGAATACAAGTATTAGACACAATTATTATGGGTTTCTCTGTTCTATCAGCATGTCAGTGGGCTAAGACAAGGCCTCGGGCCAGTGCTTGAGAAAATCGGAGAACACGTTCAAGAAAGAGCAACAGAATGATCCACTTGTTTGCATGGTCTGCTGACTTCTAGAAGGACACCAATATTTTCTCTCTTACTCAGATCCATGAGACTGAATGGCTATGAGTGGCTACTGTTAGTCTGTTTTGAAATAAATGTAATCCTTCAACAGTCTTCTACTCTACAGTTCATCCTGTAACTCCCATGGCCTGAGACAATTGCGCGCATGGGGGAGGGGGGAGTAATGGGGCCATTAAACCATTACTTTTGGAACTGGCTTCTGAAAGGCAAGGGTTTGGGAGTGAAGTGGGGGGAGATAAAAAGGGTGAAGCGTCTCATGGCCTGCTGGATAGTTTGAGGTCAAAAGGAAGCGCAGGCCTTGGGGATTTCTAAGGTATCTGTCAGATAGCTCACAGTCTTTCAGTATGCCTCCAGGGACTACACTTCATCAAATGGCATTTTCCAAAAGGGGATCAAACAAGCCACTGTTAACTTTTACAAGCACTGAAGTTTTTCACTGGTTGTTTTCTTCTTTGCCTTCTTTCTCCAAGCCACCTGGTTTAGTACTTGGCCTTGGGCAGATGAGCAAGAAAAGTAACAATCATTTCTCATATGGATGTCATGATTTATTATTTACAAAGAACCCCCACATTCGTTATATTCTAAATGACTCTTGGGGGAGAGCTAAAGCAAACAACTGTGTAGTTCTGATTTCCCATTTTACAAATGGTCACAAATGTAGCCACTTAAAACAGCAGATAATTTATTATAAATTTTTTTTTAAAATTAGAACTCTAGGTGTTAGTATTCAGACAGATATATTGGCCTGCCCTTGGGGTCCTGACAGGACACATCCTCAGCTGCAGCCACTAAGAGCCCCTCCTGGGCACATTCACTACGTTCCCTTTTAAAAGGGCCCTGCCCACCTCCCATCTCTCTCTTTCTCTCTGTGTCTCTCTATCTCTTTCTCTCTCTCTGCCTCTTTCTTCTGCTGCTCCTATCCCCAGAGGCCAGTCTCCCTCTCCCCCTTTCCCCCTTTTTACGTTCCCTTTCCCCTAATAAAAACCCCTCCACATGAACTCTGTTGCATGGCATCTTTCTCGCTCACACTACTTTTTAAAAATTACAACGCTAGGACTAGAGTTGTTATACATTTGTCATCCCAACACTTGAGAGGCTGAGGCAGGAGGATAGTTAGCTCAAGGCCAGTCTGAATATATATAGTAAACCTATGTCTCAAAAGTAAATTAAAACAAAATGAGCAAATAAACAAATATACATATGGCTTGTGGACTCCTCTACTGTGGGTGTTACAAAGTCACAATGTTTGCTGCAGAAGAGGAGGCAGAAAGATTGTAAGAGCCAGTAGGGATGGAAGATACCAAGGAAACAAAGCCTTCTAGATACAACAGGACTGACACACATATGAACTCACAGAAATTGTGGCAGTAATGTGCAGTGTCTATACAGGTCTAAGTCAGATAGGGTCTGTGCTGAGAGGTGTAGTAGACAAAAGCTCCCATCCATAACCTAGAGGCTATCTCCAACTGAAAGCAGCTCACAAAGGAAAAGTTAGTTTAACAGAGTCTCACTAGGTATATAAACCACACTTAAGGCTTCCCTTAAAGACCCATGGCCAGCAGTAGATTACCAACACAAAACAAACTCAATGGTAGTTTTGGATTTTTTTGTAACCTTACAGATTTTTTGCTTATATATTGTGGTTTTTGATTTTGTTCTTACGGGTTTTCTGTTTCACAATATCTGGATTTGTTTCTTCTTTGGCTCTTTTTATTCCTCTTTGTTTTGTCCTATTCTGGTTTGTTTTAATTTAATTTTATCACTATTTTTATGTGCTTGTTTGATTCTAATGAGAGAGAGAAACAAGAGTGTGGATTTGAGCACTTAGGAAGAATCAAACGGGATTGGGGGAGAGGAAACTGTAATCAGAATATGTTGTATGAAAAACAAAATATATTTTAAAAAAATGTTGTTGGCTGTAGGATCCACCAGTTACAAATGTCTTCCTTTGTATTGGCATTGTTTAGTTCTTGGTAGCAGTTCACTTCTTTGAAGGTAGCAAGAGTGCTGTGGGACAATGGTCTTTTATCCTGTCACTTGTATTATTTTTAATAAAATGCTGATTGGCCAGTCGCCAGGCGGGAAGCATAGGTGGGGTGACCAGGCAAGAAGCAGAGGCGGGGCAGTGCAAATTCTGGGAAGAGGGGAGTTTCAGTCTGTAGTCATCACCCAGACACAGAGCCAGCAAGATGTGACTGCCTCGCCGAAAAAGGTACCAAGCCATGTGGCTAACACAGATGAGAATTATGGGCTAATATAAGAGTTAATAAGAAGCCTGAGCTAATAGGCCAATCAGTGTATAATTAATGTAGGCCTCTGTGTATTTCTTTGGGACTGAACGACTGCAGGATCTGATGGAATGTAAGATTATAAAAGCACAACACCTTTGCCATATTCAGATGGTTAGAACTAAGTCATTGGTTTAACTCACACTCAAGGCCGTGGTATATGGCATAAGGAAACTAACAGCAAAAGATTGAGCTTTTTACCATTCTAAAGTTTGTTTGCCATTGATTTCAATCAAGCTTTATCTGGCTCCGCATCCAATGGTCTCACCACTAGGTATGCATGGCATATATTTCCATTCCTCCCTAACACACCATCCCAAGGCACATTTGCTAGAAGAGAATGGAATAAGGCTAAGAAGCCATCCTACTTTTGAACTTGTGTATTGGGTCACAAAAAGAAACAAATGTATGGTTCACTTCACACCCTAAGGTGGAATGCTGTTTTGGAACAATTTTTACAAACTCTGAGCTTGTTGCCTTCAGAAAAAGATCAGTGTCTTTCCAGTTCAGGAGACGTCACCTCTTATCCAGTTGCTTACACAGGCAACAGGAATCATGCTGCTTCTTTTGTTTTTGCGGCCACATCCCATTACTTCAGTAATGGCTGTCAGAGAAGATGTGACCCTAGAGGAAATGGGTTAGAGAGAGCTCTTTAAGTCTTCAGCTAGGGCCAGAGTGCTCTTTGTGATAGCTTCTAAAGCTTTGAGGAGAATCCCTCTAAGGTTCTCTGTAGAGGCCTCTTCACTGACAATGCAGACCTCTATTAATTTATTCAGCCAGTTAATTTGATGAGTATTTATTGAGAAATTCTTTGTTTAACACATTGTTCTAGGAATTAACCACACTGAGATCACCATTCGTATATGAAAGCAACTCACAGTAAAAACGCAGACAAGAAAACAAGCACAAAGGCATACATTTGTTTTTGCTGCTAAAAACAAAACAAAACAAAACCCTGAATTGAAAATTCTCTGGTTGGGCCATAGTGGAAATTGAATGCAGAATAGTGTCTACCCGAGACTTGGGAAGTATGGGGAGGAGGGTAGAGACTAATCGGTTGATATAGAATTGTGCAAATGGAAGTGTGCTCCAACCTTGTAGGGCTCTTTCTGCTTGGATCAAGAAATAGATGTACTTGCTCAAGATTGCAAACACAAAGTTTCTAGGACCAGACAAATGAATCAAACAGGTGAAACCAGGGGGCAGCAGACTTTGTACCAAACCGGAGGGAGCTAGCAAACAAGGAAAGTAAAACAACATATGGTTCTAATAAAACATGGCCTGCAAGCTGCCAATTCATGATCCCAGCTTAGACAAAGGTGGTAGTGTTTATACAGAGATGGAAATGACAATAGCGCTACAATAGTGTTTAGCAAATATTATTATAAAGAACCTAAAGGTCTTAAATCATTGTATTTCCATATCAGTCTTACTCAGAACATAAATTTATTAGCTCTGTTTCATAGACACAAACAAACAGAAAACAGAGGCCCAAAGTAGTTAGATAATTTGTCTGAAGTCACATGCCAATAACTATAGCTGAAATTTCAATTCAGGCAGCCTAGGTTCAGGGCAGTTGTTCTACATGTTCGTGTCCTTAGTCTAGTCTCAAGATGACAGGAATTCAGGTCCTGGTACAGTATACATATTGGGTATAACACACAGTCAATAACTCTAGATATAGTTATCCAATGCCCTATTCTGGACTCCATGAGCACCTGCACTCACAGGTACACATATGTATATACATATGAATAAAAATAAAACATTAAAATGGACTCAACATGTTACATTTCTATTTTGTGCATATATAAAAATATATTTTTCTTTATATATATGAACAAAAATAGTCAAAGAAAAATGTTATCAACTTGAGAGAGGTGGGATATGAAAGGACTTCAAGGGAGGTTAGTTGGAAGAGGCTGGAGGGAGGAAAGGGAACATGATGTAATTCTATTCAATCAAAATCATACTTAAAAATAAATCATTAAAATATAGCTAAAAAGTCATTCATTAAAATCTAAATCTTTAGGCATTGGAGCGATGGCTTAGCAGTTAAGAGTGCATGCTGCTCTTGCAATGAACCTGAGTTTGATTCCCAGAAACCACATGGCCACCTGAAACTCTAGCTCCAGGGCATCCAACATACTCTCCTAGCTTTTGTGGGGCCCTAAACCCACAAATGTACAATAGACACATATATACACATATACACTGTGAAAACAAAGCATATCTTTAAAAAATATCCATATATAATTTTAAAAGGATTGTTTCAATATCTCATTCCTCTGAGCACTGGATTTCTTATCTATAAAACAAAACAGTGATAGAAATTGTGAAAAGGTCTTCAACAAAATCCAACACCCCTTCATGATAAAACTCCTAGAGAGATTGGGGACATAATCATAATAAAGGCAGTTTACAGAAAGCCCATAGCAAGCATCAGTTTTGCTATTATTTGGAGAGGATTAAATGGAGAGAAACTCAAAGCAATTCCATTAGAATCAGGAACAAGACAGGTTTCCACTCTCTTCATATCTATTCAATATAGTACTTGAAGCTTTAGCAAGAACAATAAGACAACTGAAGGAGAGCAAAAGGATACAAATTGGAAAGGAAGAAGTCAATGTATCTGTATTTGAAGATGATATGATAGGATACATAAGGACCTGGAAAATTCTAGCAGAGAATACCTACAACCGATACACACTTGCAGCAAATCCCCAAACAACCCAGGTTGTTGCCAAGACAACAGGTTGCTTTCCAGACACTAACAGGGAGTCCCCATTGCTGAAGACAATACCAACACAACTCATTGAAGATGGCAGGGAGATATTGAGACTCATAGAGTCTTCATCCCTACATTTCAATGTCTTTGGTACAGGAACATACTCTGTATGCTCTCAAAAGAGAAATGTAAACATCAAGCCATCCACAAACCTGATATCTACAATGGTGTTCAACCAGCAAGACATGCTAGGGCAATAGTAGTACAAAGCTTGTGGGAGTAATCAATATCTGATTTGACTTAAGGTCTGCTCCAGGGGATGGAACCCATGTCTGACACTGCTGGAGTGACCAAAAACCTGAGACTAGATAGCCCAGGGACATAGGGTAAGGCCAAATATTATTGGTTTTTAAAAAAAGTATAATGAGAGCTTCCGCGTATTCATCTGGACCCTGTCCCGGCTGCACCTGAGCTCGGCCCACCCGGGCTGAGGCCTTGGGGGAAGGGCGAATCCCCTGCTAGGGGGCCTCCTTTGTCCCACGGAGCTGAGCAGAGAGGAGCTGGCAACCCTCAGTAGGCCTGCTTTT
>PVIU01016158.1:0-45860 GCA_004026605.1 Ondatra zibethicus | reverse complement strand
GGATGGGGGTGGGCCTTGGACTTCCAACAGGGCAGGGCACCATGCCCTCTTTCAAGGAAGAAGGGGGAGGAAGGAGGGGTGGGGGGTAGTGGGAGGGGACCGGGAGAAGGGGAAGAAAGGAAAAAAAATTTTTTTTATCTTTAATTATGTTCTTGAATGGAAAAAATAAAACAAAACAATGTATGGAAAAAAAATAAAAAAAAATAAAAAAAAAAGTTAAAAAGTAAAACATGGGAAAAGAACAACATAAAATACATAAAGGGAAAATTAATGCTTGTTAACATAACAAAGTGTGGATTCTGGATTTTTGCTTGGTGTTTGCTATTGAAGTAGCTAAAAATTTTAGATCTTAGTTTCTCAGTTGGATGAAAGGCAAAGCACTAACCTCCAGAAGAGCAGAGGAAAGGCTACCGAATCCTCAAAGGGAATTTTGAATGATACAAGACTGCTCTCTTCCACAAGCAGCAACACTACATAAAATACATGAAAAGGCTGATGTTAAATGTCCACCAAAAGGCAGAACAGGGCATGGGGCACAGCAGGAAAGCAGGGAAGCTATTGCCCAAGGGGCCTCAGCTTGTGCCTTTGGGAGGTTTCTAGGAAAGAGTTTAGCATGAGGAAACCTCAGCGGAACACAGCATCTTCTCAAGGTTCAGAGACAAAGCTTGCTAATTTGGAAATCAGAAGAGACTGAGTGAGGGCTAACACCCTCAAGAGAGAGGGTTCTCGCTCCATGGTGACCCAATCCATCTCTGAACAAGAAGCGATGTCTCTCTGGGTAACACTCCGAGACTACAGACAAAGCACAGACAGCGGGGTGGTGAGACCAGAAGAAGCTGCAGGCCATCACCAGGTCTGGGGACACTCAAGGTCTATGTAGTAAGAGCTGTGCTGCTGAGCTCCTGGGGATCTCAGAAGGACCAGCTTCAGAAAGAGGGCTAACTGAACTCCAGATTAAAAGCTGTATCAGATGCTAAAACTTAAACAAGCCCCAGAAGCTTTAAGAACTCAAATGTGACTATGGGACAAGACTAGTTCAGGCACCCTTTCCTCTGCTGCCCAAGTACCTAGCTGGAGACATCCCCGTGGACACCTGGGATCCCCTTTAGAGCCAAGTATCTTGCCAATCTTAAAATGACTCCCTTAATGTAGATATCTTATTCCCTTCTCCAATATCCACCCTTCCTCCATCTTCACCCTCCCACTCCCCCCAAGCTCTCCCCAGTTCTTCCCTTCTCCCTTCTCCCTCCCCCTCTCCCCTTCGCCCACTCCCACTCCCACCCCCACCCCTACCTATACCCCTATCCCCACTCCCGTGCTTCCAACTTTTGCCTGGCAATCTTGTTTGCTTCCAATTCTAGTCTTGTCCCATAGTCACATTGATGAATATCTTGATCATCACCATAGAAATTTCATCCGATGGATGGAGATAGAGACAGAGACCCACATTCACATCAGAGCAATGGATTGAGCTCCCAAGGTCCAGTCGAAGAGCAGAAAGTGGGAGAAGATGAGCAAGGAAGTTAGGACCATGAGGGGCTGGTCCACCCACTGAGACAGTGTGCCTGATCTAATGGGAGCTCACCAAATCCAGCTGGAATGGGACTGAACGAGCATATGATCAAACCGGACTCTCTGAATGTGGCTGCCAATGGGGGCAGACTGAGAAGCCATCAATAATGGCACTGGGACCTATCTCTTCTGCATGCATTATCTTTTGGGGAACCTAGTCTATTTGGATGCACACCTTCCTAGGCTGGGATGGAGGGGGGAAGGCCTTGGACTTCCCACAGGGCAGGGTACCATGCCCTCTCTTAAGGAAGCAGGGGGAGGGAGGAGAAGGAGAGGGAGAGCAGGAGGGGACTGGGAGAAGGGGAGGAAGTGTAAATTTTTGAATGAAAAAAATAAAAGAATATGAAAAAAAAGAACTCAAATGTATTCCCCCCAAACAACTGAATTTATTTAGAACAATGTGGAGAATTTCAAGCTTTAGGGCTCTCACAGAAGCCATGAGCATTTCCATGGTTAGCAATCAAGGGAAGTCTGGAGATTTCCATGAGAGCCTCAATTTAAAAGACAGGTCAGCAATTCAAAAGAAAGGAAGGTAGAGACTGAAGGAGGAGGAGAGACCTCCTGTTGGGAGAGTATACTACAAAGATTACATTCAAAAAACTCTCCTGCAAAGACTGTGAATTTAATTGGGTCAATTTGGAGCAATTTATCTTCCATGGCAATGCCTAGGACAACAGAGAAACTGGAAACTACAGGGCCTGATGACCAAGTATGAGAGCTACTTTTCTGTTGCTATGGTAGAATGCCTGGAAAGGACCCCAGAAAGGAAGGAAGGGTCCATCCTGTCTCACAGTTCAACGCTGTAGTATATCATGGTGCCAGGAACTTGAGGCAGCTGGTCACATGTCTGTCGTCAGGGAGTAGAGGCAGGACTGTTGCTCAGTTGCTTTCTCCGTTTTGATTCTGTCCAGGACCCCAGGCCACAGATAATATCACCCACATTCAGTGTGCCCCCTTCTCTTAATTAAACCTTCCTGCATACACTCTCTGAGACATCCCCAATGTGTGCTTCTATGCTGATGTAAATTTCCTCTGGTTGGCAATCAAATGAACTATCACATTAAGAACAGTAATAGCTCAAAGAATGAGAGTGGATGTGGTTTGATAAAGAGCCTGTCACCCAGGAAGTCTCTCTACAGACTTAACCTGTGTTTTTGGAGGAGCCACAACAGATTCCACAGTGAAAATAAATTGATTTCACTAAGACACTTAAAGTAAACCAACACACACACACACACACACACACACACACACACCACACACACACACACACACACACACACACACACACACACACCACAAAACAAAACAGAAGCCTGGAGGCAAGGGCTAGAATCATTATTTGGTGTCAGTATGATTTATTATCTAAAATGACCACTTTTCTTCCAAAGAAAAATTATGGGTCATACAAAGAAATAGGAAAGTGCGACCCATACACCAAAATTTAAACATCGTGACTTGAAACTGCTTTCCAGAAAGCCTAGATGTCACACCGCATAAAGACTTCAGTGCTGTGACAACGAACTCAAGGAATCAGAAGCATGCCGAAAGAAGCAAAGAGTCACGATGGACCCATCTCAATGAGATGTGAAATAGTAACGAAAAGAATCAGCGGGAATCCTGGGGTGAAATGCTATGAGGAATGAGTGGCCCAGGAGGGAGTACTAAGTGGATGTGGGTTAGCAGAGGAATCCACAGTGTGAAGATAGATCAGGACAGAAGGGGCCCTCTGCAGCCCAGGACAAAGTCACAATGAGCAAGGCCTTGGAGGCTTGAAGGACACCTAAAAAGCAGCAGTGTATATAATGACTATAAGAAGCAGAATGAAGAGAGGGTAGAACAGACCATGCACATGAAAGTGACCTGCAAAATCACACTGGTGGTGAATAGCACCTGATGGCACCAACGTCATCACCTTCTTAACACCGGAGAATAACGTTTACCCAGGTGGCTATGAGAATTTGCCTGGAAACACGTCTTCTTTGCTGTTACAGCACAGCTCTGTGCTCATACTAGGCTTTAAAATACATATTAAATATGTATTGCAAAGATAGTTTTAAATATATTGTATTTGTGAGTTCTAAAAATGGATGGAGACTGCATGTGGCCAGAAGGAGACTAAAGGGAGGGAAATGGGGAACAGGGCAAGAAAGGGAAAAAGAAAGGGAAATATATACTTTCTCTTTTGTGAAGTATAGATGTGTATATACATGCAACATAGATGTATCTATATATGATAAATATTATTATATGACATGAAAGCAGAAGGGGTTCTATTTAAGGAGAGGAACGGGTCCAGTGGATGGCAGAAGAGAGTACAAGAGAAGATAATGAAGGTTAAATATGAGCAAGTTATAGTGGCATATGGACAAATCAGTGCACATTATAAGGAATGCAATAATTTGCTTGCTAACTAAAATTTAATTTAGAAATATAATAATAATATAATTTTGGACAGTACATATTTATTGTGTGAGTGTGTGTGTGTGTGTGTGTGTGTGTGTGTGTGTGAGAGAGAGAGAGAGAGAGAGAGAGAGAGAGAGAGAGAGAGAGAAACAGAGAGAGCAAGAGAGAAACAGAGAAGGGGGCACATACATGACAAACTATCTGTGATAGCTCATGTGTGGGCATCAGAGGACAAGCTATTGGAATCAGTTCTCTCCTTCTACCTCAATATCCAAAGAAAGAACTTCTCAGGCCACCATGATAAGAACTTTTATTTACTGAGTCTTCTTGCATGGCCCAGCTCATAATTTCTGATAATAGGCAATTATAATCCTGGTTTATAAATGTATTGAACTTCTATTTAATTTACATGTGGAGACAAACTCATGCTGCTTATTTTATAAAGTTCACAGTGAAGTGGTATGTCTCATCATGACAGCACCTCATCATCTCATGGTTACCATTATTCATGGGGGCTGGAGAGATGGCTCAGAGGTTAAGAGCATTGTCTGCTCTTCCAAAGGTCCTGAGTTCAATTCCCAGCAACCACATGGTGGCTCACCATTATTCTTCACTTTAGAGACATATGTCCAGTAACTGACTAGCACCACTGAGTGTATATGCATTCTGGAATGGCCACAGGATGATGGAATCACTTAGAAATGAACTTCTCGAAGCATGGCTTTTATCTGAAGAAGTAACAGCTCAAATGTCTGAAATATTGTTTTAAAACACTCTACATATCCATAAGACTCAACAAACTCTAAGATAAACACAAAGACATACACACATAGACACACATGACTAACACTATCCCAACGGGAAGACAATTGAGAAACGTCTAGAAAGTAACCAAGGAAACCTGTCTCCTTACACTTAAGAGAATCCGGATGAGCTCGGCAGCTGACGTCTTGCCACAGGTGCTGAAAGATTGAAACTGTCACACAAAAGTTTTGAGTCCAGTAAAACTGACTTTCAAAAATGAAGAAAAATGAAAAACCATTCCTAGGAAAGTAAAATGGAGGATTCCTGTTTGAACCACCTCACTGGGGCTGGAGAGTATAAAGTATGCCAAGCAGGTTATATTTGGGCATATATGTATGTTAACATCAATAAAAAGAGACTATGATTTGAAAGAGAACAAGGAGAAGTATATGGGAAGAAAGGAAAGGGTGAAATTAAGTAATTATATTAATCACAAGAATAATTAGTTAAGAAGGGGCATGCTATTTACCCATTTCCTCCAAACAACATTCTACCCTGCAGGGGAGCTCCTCATGACAGGAAGAAAGTATTTCAAAATAGCTCTAGGAAGTTCCTCAAACTGACTAAATTCACTAGGTCCCTCCCTCTGTATAAACAGTAAAAACAGCTGAGAGACAGTCTGAGATGAGCCAGGTTACAAATAAGAAGCAGAGATCAAATGAACGGCCTCATGAAACAGAGATCAGTGAGCTGTCCAGAAAGGACACTTTCCAACTTTCTGAGCTGCCTGCGGACTGTGCAGTGTGCTCGTGCCCAGCTTTGGTGAGCTGTCATTCATGCTGGGGAGCGGGTTTTGAGATACAGCTGTCTTTGAGTCATTTCTGCTACTGTAAGGAACCCCTAATCCTAATCCGTATTCCTGTAAGATACCTCATCAAAACTCTTTGGTTCACCAAATCAAACCTGATTGGTACCCATACTTGGGTCTGTTGTGGGTTCCCTGTCTGGGATAAGTAGACATGTTTGTGTTGCATCTTCTCAGGAAACATCTGTCACGCAACATAGCACTTGATGCTCTTTCAGAGGACCCACGTTCAGTTTGCAGCCCTATAGTAGTAGCTCACAACCCTCTGTAATTCCAGTCCCAAGAGATCCAACAACCTCTTCTGATCTTGCGAGTATCAGACCCACACATGGTGTACATACATATATGCAGGCAAAACTTCATAAAATAAAGTTAATAAATCTAAAAACAATTTTAAAAATCAAAACAATTAAAGGAAATTTTTTTGTCATAAAAGCAAGTGACCCCAAGCAGACATCCCCATAAAAACAAATAACCAGCTAAGATAATTATATAGTAATGAAAGCTTATATAAAGGTATAGTTCATTGTTATTTTCTAGACATATTCAAAATATAATTCCATGAATGTGAATTAATGTGACTCTATTGTCCAGGCTATCACATATGCAATTATAATATATTTAGCCACAGCTACAAGAAGAAGGTGGGCAAAAGCAGGAAATTATAATAGATGGTTGCTGAAATCCACAGGAACAAAATAATGGCAAATAAGACAACTTTAATAAAATTTACATGATATAATTTCCCTACTTTCTCTCCCCAAATGTTTTTTAAAACATGAAATTATATAAGGAAAGGTGGTAAGAACACATTGCTTTGTCTGTAAGAAATATACGCACACACGTGTATCACAATAATGGGTACAAAGTTACAAAGCAGGGACTTAAGCGATAGAAAAGTAAGAGCCTCATAGCTCATGGAATTAAATTAGTATTAATCAGGCATAGACTTTCACTGGGTACATATGGCAAGCCCACAGGCAACCAATTAAAAATAACTCAAAACATAGAGGCAAAATAATTATTGAGGTAATTAAAATGTTACAGTAGGAAGTATTCACTTAATGCAAAAGAAAAATACTAATAAGCACCAGAGTTGTAAAAAGGACACAAGATACATGGGAACCCGAAGATGAAATAGCAGTCCTAAATCCAGCTCAACTGCACAGCAATACCAAATGTAGGCTAATGCACCAGCCAATCACAAAAAAGGGGATTTTTTTCGTCGAATTTTATTTTAAGAGAACAGTAGACAAAGAAAAACACCCTTTAAGTACCAATGGGAAAAGAAGGCTTTATGACTCTTACCACTGACATCATCCTTCGAGAATGTGAAAATACACAGCATGTTGTAGACTGAGATTGTGACTCTACCATGAAGGACCAACAGTTGCCCTGTTAAAGGAAGTTCTTCAGGCAGAAGGCTAAGGTGAGCTTACAGGAAGTTGGGCCTCACCACAGAAAGGGGGCAGAAGGGAGACAGAGGTCAGGGAGGCCCAGAATGAATCAGTATCTTCAGAACATGACAGGAACCCTGCACTCATGGCCTCACAGGAGCAATGCTGGCTGCAGAAGATCAACAAGGAAGGGGGCGGGTTTAGGGGCCTCTTACCGCTAGCTAGGGAGCTATGGACAGCTGAGAGCTTGTAGGGGAGGAAGAGGCAGTTTTCTTTGAGAGTGTAGCCCTGGTAGGTTGACCATGTTCCAGTAGATAGACACACACTCAAGAGTATATAGGTAGCACAAACTGAGCGCAGTGTTGTTTTTTTTTTTTAAATAGAAAAAAGAATTGGACACAAAGATGGGAGTGGGTGGGAACAAGTAGGATTGTATCTGGGAGGAGATACAGGAAGGAACAGAAACGTGTGGATATGACCAAACTACATTGTATACATGCATGAAATTCTCAAAAGTTTAAAGGAGTAAAAATTTCCAGCTAAAACGGCTATGGTTGACCAAGATCCATTGCTTTCATGCTTTTCCATAAGTTGTTAAGTTAAAAGGAAAATCAATTTATTTCAAACTTTACAAAACACCTATATAGGTGGGTTTCTGAACCTTCTTTGTGGAAAGTCAAAGATGCATTTTATAATCAATAGGCCAACTACTAAAATCCGTAAAAAACCAAGACATTACTGATAACTCAATGATGAGGACAAAACTGAGAAGTCAAACACACTGCTCAGGAACACGGAGGGCAAGAAACAAGTTCAGAGTAAACAGGGGGTCAATGAGGAAGTACACAGCAAGACTGGGGTGTGAAACCAAGAGATTCTGAACAGGAGAATACTCATTCCTGATTTACCTTCAAAAATCCCCTAATTTAAAATGCATACACTTATCGGTAAGAGAACAGATCAATGCATTGTGGTGGTTCACATAATTAAATACTATCCAACCAGAAAATGAGATTGGCATTATTAAATTATGGATACAGCCATCCATATTGATGAGCCCAAGAACTGCAGTCTGAAATGATGAACCCATCATAAAGCACACGCACACACCCACGCACACACCCACGCACACACCTTTATCTCTGTGTTAAGTTCCATAGTGAAAAAAAAATCTATTGAAATACATCAAAAGAGTCCTTGTCTCTGGGTGGGAGTGGGTAGGTGGGGCACCAAGAAATTTCTGAGATATGAGAATAACATCTACAGTCATGGGATTAAGCAACTCTGTGGACTTTTAAGAGATTTCCTTTCATATATATATATGTGTGTGTGTGTAAGTATTTGCCTGCACAAAGCCATGTGCACTGTATGCACTGTATTCATACCCGGTACCCAGAGAGGTCAGAGAGGGCGTCAGATCTATTGAAATTGGAGTTACAGGGGTTAAGGGCCACCATGTGGGTGCTGGGTACAGAATCCAGGTCCTTTGCAACACTAGAGTGCTCTTAACCACTGAACGGTATCTCTACTCCCAAGTTTATGAATTTTAGTAGCTTATACTTTTGATCTATGCATTTTACTACAGGTAAACTGTGTGCCAATTTAAACTACGATTTTAAATATGCACAACAAACTTAAAGCACATAAAGGTAAATCACACAGATGGAAATAAAATATCTGCCACATAAGTAATCAGAGGGCTCACTTTAAAAATGCAATATTAAATTTAACCACAAAATTGGCAACAGATTTAGGATAGAACATTCATTGCTGGCAATGTGGGTGGGAGAAGTAAATAAATAAATCCTCCCAGCATGATGGGAGAGATTGAAGTGGCTTAGCTTTTGTGGGAAGTCTGAGGACTAGTTATTCTAGTTTCTGTAATCAGTTCAGAGAAAATGAATCAGAGACACAGTGAGCTGCATGTAGCAGGGGTCCTCTGAAGCGCTGCTTTTCACCAGGTGGCACTAGAAACAACCTGACTGCCTAATAAACACTAAGGAGAATACTTAGAAAACAGGGTTATAAATTCATTATGACAAGCTATGATATACACGAGACAAACACTCCTGCTACAAGGGAATTAGCTACGAAACTGTCTCTGAATGACAACGACGGACTTATGGTCTTATCTCCACGCTTCCATATTCTAAAATACTTCTCCAAGTTTTTGCTCTTTAGGAACAAAAGTAAATCTCCATTAAAAAGACACAAAGTAAAAGAGAAAGACCGGTCTGTGTGTGACAACAGGTTATAAATGTGCCTTTAACAGGAAAATCATGACAGTCCTGCAAGGTGAACCTGATGTGTTCTAAAAACAGAAAGAGGGAGGAGAGGGATGGATGCTATGAATTGCTCTGAACCTCTGAGCCACCTCTCCAGCCCCCATGCTATACTCTCTAAAAGGAAGGGAATGCCATACCAGATGGAAACTAGACATTTCCAGGACCTTTCTCTATACTGAGTCTTCTCTCTTGTTCCCTGATTCTGATTCTTTTGCTTCTTCCTACTCTGCCTATGTCCCTTCCGGTTCTCTGTAGATGCAGACAGTGTGAGCATTATATACGGAATGATCCATGTTCTTTACCACCGTGGCATGTGCCAAGCGACAGATCGTCCAAGCACCCTGTCCTCAGGAGGATTTCTCAGAGTTAACAGATTCTCCACTGATGTGTCAGTGGCTTGACCATACCTGGGTTTTGTCCTTTCTTACAAGCCCCATGTTGTTTGGAATCTATAGGCATCTAATAAACAGTAATGCTACTGAAACTTTTCACCTGTGCCGAAGAAGCTGCTACTGTTGCCTCCACCGAAGTCCGCAATAGAAATGTAGGGGAAACAGCAGGATAAAATAAAAAAGTGTTTTTAGAAAATTCTTTGTATTACTCTTAAAGTCGGGACTGGATTAGAGAAGAAGGTAAGTGGGTGGAGCTCTTGCCCAACATGCACAATGCCCTGGGTGTGGTCTGAGGCATTGCATTGACCTGACGCTGTGGTACACATCTGTAAGTCTGGGCTCCTGTACTGGGGAGATAGAGGCAGGAGGAGCAGAAGTTCAAGGTCATCCTTGACTACATAATGAATTCAAGGCCAGCTACACTATATGAGCCCCTGTCTCAAAATGAAATAAATTTAGAAACTGCTTAGTATTTAGTCATTAATGTTTTTGAAACATTTAACTAAACAATTCTCTAAGCAGGGCTCAGAGACACAAAAATAAAGGACATAAAGAGAAATCAAATGTCTTAAGATTTATTTTGTTATTTATTGATGTGTATTTGTTTGTGTCTACATGTGAGTATGTACATGAGTGTGTATACATGCCCACAGAGGCCAGAAGAGGCCACTGGATCCCCTAGAACTGGAATTGTGAACTGTTATATGTTGGTGCTGGGAACCCAACCCTGATCCTCTGGAAAACAGCAAGCCCTTCCATCTGATGCTGATTCATCTCCCCAGATGTGTCAAGTGATCTTTGTCTGAGTATCACCCAGCACTGTTAGAGCTCAGACAGGAAGTGTCCTGCCAAAGGATGTGCCTTTGACACACATCATGTCCAAAGCCCTTCTCTTCAATTCTTTTTGTTCATGGCAACCGTTACCAAGTGAGCAATCTCCTCTACCCCATGCTTCCATCACCACCGTACCCAGTCTTACTTCAAGACCAAACCAACACAGCTGGAAATGCATGAATTGAAACCTCTGGAACAAGGAGCTGAAGAAAGCCTTTGTAGTGTCCCCTCATGTAGGCTTCTTCTTGCATTTTGTCACAGGAGCAGAAAACTAGCAAAAGCCCTTCCCATCTGAACAAACTAGATACAGCAAGCTTTAAGCCTTGGGTCTTCCCTGGGGGAAGAAAAAGGGGGGCGTAAAAATGTTTGTTTTACTGGGATAAATAAAATATTTCTAGCCAAAAAGTCAGCACCAAGAAAAAGATAGAGGGAGGAAGGTACTCAGTATTAACCGTCCTAACTGAATCATTAACCTTACTTTAGGAATACTGTAGCTAGCACATAGGGCAAACATTTATGTTAGAAATAAATCCCAGAAGCATGATGAGACAAGATCCACTTTGATAGTCAGAGAAAGGAGAGCTATTTCCAGCTTAGCGCTAGTTCCTATGTATGTTCACTGCGCTTTGACTCTGTCAAAGCAGAAGCTGCATAGTTCTGAAGGTGTCAGTAAACACGTATAATTTCAGAGAGTAAAACCAACCAGGGTCACATGGCAGAGAAACTGGAAATCAGTCCCACAAAGGGCTTAGAACTAGTTTTAGCTGGAGAAGACATCAGTGACCATCTGAAGGGAAAGAGCAGTCACCTTGGACACAAGCCAGGCGAAATGAGAAGGCTCGCTCAACGTAACAACGGTGACAAAATCAGAAAACCAACTGGGCCCAAGGTCCTGCCAAATTGTAGGTAGTCCTGCAGTCACTCGGAACTGGGGTCACCCTGCTTGGTTTATATTGTCAGTGTGACACAACCTGCTGTCACCTGGAGAAAGAGACTTCCATTGAAGATCTTCACTTGCCAAACTGATGATATCTGTAAAAGGTTCTCTTGGTAGACGATCTTTGCAGGAGGGATCCGGCCCGTGCGGGCAGCACTGTCCCCTCACAGGTGAGCCTGGGATGTGGAAGGAAAGAAGCAGAGCAAGCGAGCAAGCCTGCCAGCCAGCTCTCCTCCACTCTCTCTGCTTCCAGTGATGGCGTGTGATCTGGAAACGCGAGATGAAATAAACCCTTTCCTTCCCAAGTCGCAATTGGTCATGCTATACATCACAGCAAGAGATGGCTAGCTAGAACAGGAGTGAAAACAAAAGCTATTGACAACCCACAGGAACAGACGAGGTCAGAAATGCAGTAGTGTTGCAAATACTGCCAAGTGACCACCCGGGCTCCTCAAGCCGTAATGCAGAGCTCCCACGAGAAAGCCCTTCACAAAGGGTATGGATGCCCTGCAAGCCTGAAGTACACCATTCTGCTCTGCCCTGCACTTGTGCTAGTCACTGCTTGAACACCCCCAGTCTCCGAGGCTCTCAGCTTCAGTTTATAAATTTAAGGTTCTATGATAATGTCTCCATCAGGCTGAAGGGATGCTAATCGGATACTAATGAGCCACTCCACAGGCTGCAAGCATTCTACTTTGCTCTTGTATACTGACAAATGTGGGCGATTATTTTCTTTCCCCAGTTAAGCTCCATGCATTAGAGAATTCCAAAGAGCCCTTTGCTGACGGAGTGAAGCCATTTAATTCCGGATGGAATTGGCCAATCGCTTCTTCATACAACCGTGCCTTGCACTTCTGTCCTAAGGGGGCACTTTGAACTCACTTCAGTGTGAGCAGAGGGTTTCATGGCATCATGGAGGCAAAGTAGGAAATTGGGAGAATTGCCTGACTCGTCACAGAGAAGAATGCTGTCCCAGAGGGCAGCAGAAAATGTTCTCAGCTTTCTAAGAAAATAAAGCTTGCTCCTTAGGAACCAGTGGGGACAGGTTTCAGGACTCACTCTGCCCCCTGCAGGTTATAGGAAGCCAGGGACATGCAGCATTCACACCTGAGCTACACATCCTCCTTTACACTTCAAATTCTCTCTCTATTGCTTCCGATACCTAATACAGGCCTGGGCAAACTGGTGGTGTTCTCTGTAGAGCACTCCCAAGGGAAGGTCTGCAATGCGCAATAGAGATGTAAGTATGTGTGTGTGTTTGTGTGTGTGTGTGTTAAATGCGTACAAACTCACAGATAAGAGGGCTGGCTATACATTCTTGTCAGTTTTTGACCTTGAGAACCTCTCCGTGGCAATCTGGTCTCGTGGCACAAAGCTTAGCTTCTAGGTTTTGAAGCCAGCTCACTGGACTACAGTTGAGGCTTCTACAACAGTGAATGTGGACTATACCTGGAGAGAACAGAATGCCAGGGAAGATCTCCCAGGAGAGAACGGGATACATTATGTTTCACATAAATGGAGTATTGTTTCTGATATGTATGTACTTGTATATTCAAACACAATGTAAATTTATTTCTTGTTGATTAGAGACAAAAAGCGACACCTAAAATTCAACCTGGGAGTGGCGGAACGTGCCTGTAATCTCAGACCTCAAGAAGGCAAGGGTTGAAGCGATGGCTCAGAAGTAAAGAGTGCTTGCTACTCTTTCAGCGGATTGGAGTTCAGTTCCTAGCACCATGGGACACTTCACAAGTACCTTAACTCCAGCTCCAAAGAACCAACATCATCTCTGGCCTCTTCAGGTACACATATGTTATATACACATCCAGGCATACACACATACATGAATAAAAACAAGTCTTTGAAAAAGGTGAAAAAGCTAAGGCAACCATATGATGAGTTCAAGTCAAGACTGGGATACATAGTGGGACACTGTAGTAGTAGTAGTAGTAGTAGTAGTAGTAGTAGTAGTAGTATAATCTACTCTATATTGGAGAATACAGCTGAAATTTACCCTCAAACCCCAGAGCCTGAGCCTACTGAACTTACAAACTCAGAATCAAAGAGCTTCATCCAGAGGAAAAACCTCGTCAGTCACTTACAGATGGGAAATTAGTTGAATGCAATTACTTCCCAAATATGTCTAGAGATCCAAGAGTTGCTCCAATTCCTCTTGACTGACAGTTGGGAGGTCTTCCCACTGCATTAAGGACAGCCATGGCTTACCATGGGAATGAGATTTGTTCCGAGTTTCCTGAACATCTCCCTACCGTAACCGAGGACAGAGGAGTTCTCCTGGTCAGAGGATGGATCTACCAAGCTATGAGGCCTTCCTTGCCCACACATCCCTCCCACAGGAAGTGATCAAGGCTGATATACTTAGGACTCAGCTGCTTCTTTTGTTCTGCCTTCCCCAGAGACTTCTTCAAGGGAAGGCCACAGAGACTGATGTTTGAGACAAATGAGGAGATGCCAGCTCATGTGCCCCTTTCACACAGGTCAGGAGTCAAATCCACCAACTCATGGGCCCCATGAGTGTTCAGCCAAGTCCCTTCACCCAATGGGAGCCCCATGGATACCCGAGCACATTGGCTGCAAGGAGCAAGAGAAAGAAAAAATGATATGACTTCTGCTACCTAGAGATTGGGACTTGGTAACTATGGATACTATGGGTATCACAATGCCAGACATATTCAGTAATTATTTCCAGGATTAAATGAGATAACACAGATCTGGGATCTCGTAGTATGAAGTACATGGGGAAATCAGTGTTGCTGGTGGAAGCTCTTTCCTCTCTCAGATCAGTGACTTTTTCACTTTTCATTCAGCAGAGAAATCCTTTTCTAAGGGAGCATATACAGGACAGAAGAGAGGAAAAGGAAGCTGGTTTGGCATGCCTGTGGGTTTCCTTCACCTCCCCCATACTCCCCATCCGTCACTACTTCCACAGCCTTCAGCAGTGGCCCTTGAGTCACCTTTGTGGAATCTCTGGGTTGATCAGAATTCTGTGTGAGAATCGCTCCCCTGGGCTATGACCTTTTCCTCTTCCTTGCGGGATTACTTGTGAGGCTGAGATGGATGGTGATGCTGAGTAGGAAATGAGGCCCTGCAATGAGCACCTGTCAGAACCAAGCAATTACTAATCCCCGGGAGCCAGAAGCCCATTGCTCACAAATGGCACCTACAGAGCTGAAGAAAGCATCCTGTCCTAAGAAGGAAGGCAATGGGTGAAGAAAGAACTTTAAAACAAGCCCTAAAACTTGGGGGAGTTAATGTCAGAGTTGCGTGCAATGCTACTAAATTTCAGGAATTTATTGATTGCTCCACATCTAACGGCTTCCTCCAGGCATACATTTGCATATGGAAATGTGCCATGGTTTTTATTCATTCAGTTTCTTTCTTAATGTTAAATTAACTGGGCCAATAAACTGCAGGAAGTATTACTTGAAATCTGACTTCAATCACTATTAACATAAAATATTTAAGTGTGCATAGAAGGAAAGCATATTTCAGAGGGCTTGTCCCAAGGAGCAGCAAGCAGGAGGAAGAGGTAGAACTCCCTGCTAGGTAGCAAGACTGACTACGCTGTGTTATGACTAGCAATGGGACCATATGGGAGCAACGGAGACCAATCACCACAGGCTCTTAGAAAAAGCCAGAGATTGTGTGAGAGCAACTAATAATGCCTTTCCCCACTGAGAAGAACTGCAATGTAAGGCAGTCCTATCAGTGACGCTCCTCTGTCTTCCAAATGGGAATCTCACAAAGCCGTCTAGGAACATCGCAGGGACACAAGAAGCTATGAGAAAGAATGGCAGGGGCTGGCCAGCCCAGCTATACAGTCACAGCTCATAGCCTCAGCATTTACTCTGATACGTCCACACTCTGCTTTGTCTGCCAGAGCCTCTCTGACCGTCAAGACAGTGTAAACATTCCATGGATGACTTGAAGAATTTTAACGAAAGATGAAGGTTGCATTCTCCCCATGATCCCTGGAGCAGTTTTCTGAAGAATTCAGCAGTGGGTTAAACAGAGGTTACACAGTCACATCTGTTAAAATTGCTACGGATAATGCTAACGACAGCGTCATATTCCAGCAAGAACTGACTCAGTATTTGAATAAATCTAAGGCTGTAATCAGCAGGAAGGAAGGAGAGGAGGGGACCCTCCTACTGTGACTATGGAGGGATCTAGGAAGACTAGCTTCTTAAGGGGCAGCTTTTGTCTGGGGCTATTGAGGCAAGGCCCAGCTCCTATAGCTACTCCTCCTCAGTGTTCCTTCACTTGGGTATGCTTGCTCTGCTTCCTGGACAACTTACAAAGCAGATCAGATCCAGAGTTTGCATTCAGAGACGGGGACAACACTGACACACATTCTACAGTGATCTGCCCTCTGAGGGGGTGAATCTTCCAGACCTCACGTACCAATTGCATTCCATAATGGTGATGGTCTCACCCTTAGCAGAAAACTAATATTTTATATGTAATGAAACTCACTTTGAAAGAAGCTTTGAATTAGTGAATTGCATTAATAACATAAGCCTGTGGAGGAGAAACACAAATCCCTAAGCTAGCTATCAAAACGAGCATCATCGTATTTAAGGGCCTGTCATACAAAACCCTCCCATTTTGCAGATGAATACACTGAAGTACAGAGACACTGGCCAGTTGCCAAAGTCATCTGTACAGCTCAAAGGAGCTGAGACCAGGATTCCAACCCACACAGCCTAATTCTAACCATCATATACCCCTATCACAAATAAAATACAGGTGGGACATAAAGGAAACCCAAATAATTTTACTAGGAAGTTTAATCCAGCAGTATCCACATATCCATTCAGCAAACACTCCTGAATATACTCTCCATGTCTGATGTGGACTTATTCCACTTTGGAGTTTACATAATACTGGGGAAGTAATAATACAGTATTCAAACCAGAAGTATCAAGAAGACAGCTTCTCTCCTGGAAGAAAGAGTGTGGAAGCGGGGTGGTAAAGGCTAGCTAAGAGGCTTGTGCTCAGCCAGGAGTGTATGGGCCTTGTTCAAAGAGTTTAAAAAAGCATCACGCTGCAAAAGCTGAAGACACTGAAGGCACGGCAAGAGGGCTTTCTGGGAAGAGGTGGTCCACTCTCTCTGTCCACCGTCCTGCCCTAAAGCACAGTTCCCCTAGCCCAAGAGAGCAGGTGGCGGTCACTAGATAAAGAGCCTGGGTTTCACACTGTCCTGCTTCTGTGTATCAGTATCAGGTTTGACGTGACTTATCTGTTCCCTAATTTTATATGAAGCTCTACCTACAGTTTAAGAGGAAAATCAGGCTATGCCCTAGAATCTAGCCAAGGTCAGGAAAGCAATTTATATCCACATGAGCTGCAGAAGGTACCAAGAACTTTGGGGTTTTAAATCTTTCACAATTGTCATCCAGCCTCATGAATCTTCTGGCATTATTAATTATCTTCTAGAAGGAAAAGAATTCGACTGATGGCTTACAGAGCCCTGTCTCTCACCTTTTAAGAAATGGACATTTTGTAATGCTAGCAACACATATAATTTTCATTTCTACTTACATAGGGTTTATATTTATTTAAGTTGCATGGCAACTGAACAGCTAGCATTCAAATTCTGAGGAAGTACATAATCAAATAATAATGTTTTGATTTATAATTTAGTAAGCAGAGAGACTAAGTGACTTGTTTGGCTCCAAAACCCTCCTTAGAGTTCTTCCATCCACCAGTAATGAGAGGACACAGATCCTTTGCTCCAAACACCAGACCCATCACTTATCAATACCAGCTTTGCTGTTGGGTTCTGTACCTGAAGCCCAGTCCCTCCCCATTCTCACTTCCCGGGCACCTGTTTACATGTTGCCAAAGGTCCCAAGGAAATTGATTCCTTGAGGGAAATCTAAACATCAAATGGTCCCTTTGGCGACAGTGTCTTATACACAGTAGGCTGGAGGCGGGGAAGGAATCAGGGCGGGGGGGGCTGTGATCAGGGCCAACATGGAGGGAGTGGGAAGAACACGAGAGAGACAGAAACCCCAATAAATCTTTGTTTAGTATGAATTATATTCACTTGAAGAGTAAACAGTAATTTGGTGTTATATGCTGAAAGGCATACAACTATTTATAAATCTGAATCAATAGTTTTACCTTGTATATGTCTTAAGGTAAAATTTTTTTTAAAAAAATGAAGAAATAGCACGAAGCTCTGTAGGTCAGAACAATCCTCAGAACATCTTTAAATAGTTCCCGAAGGTTGTGCATTACTTTAATAGAATAATGGTTAAGGAAAATTTAATACACACCACTGGTGGAATACTATGTATCTGCCATAATCACACTTTAAAATTATTGGCAGCAGCTGATCTGATTAAGTTTATGGATCTTGCTTTAACCTCAGCTTCACCAAATTCTAGCTTGTGGTTTGAGATTTTGTTGAGTTTGGTTTGGTTTCAGTTTTGGTTTTCAAGACAGGGTTTCTCTGTATAGGCTTGGCAATCCTGGAACTCACTCTATGGACCAGACCGGCCTCGAACTCAAAGATCTACCTGCCTCTGCCTCCTGAGTGCTAGGAATAAAGGTGTGCACCACCTCCAGGCTGTGGTTTGAGCTGTAAATCATATAGACCTCAAAATTTACAGCCATCATCATCAATGTCAGTGTCTGTTCCACCCTATCCAGTAGATGCAATATATTAGCCAGAATAAAGCACCGTGGAAGTGAACATTGATGTTTATACTGTGATCATCATCCAAATATATGAAATGAAATTCATTTGTCTTCAAAGACCTGAGCAGAGTCCATCTAAAAAGTCAATGCAGCCAGATGGTGGCGGTGCACGCCTTTAATCCCAGCACTCAGGAAGCAGAGGCCGGAGTCCAGACTGATATAGAGTGAGTTCCAGGACAGCCAGGCCTATACAAAGAAACCCTGTTTCAAAAACAAATAAAATAAAATAAAAGTCCATGTAGCAAGGGGTGACTGCTCGAAGTCAGTTAGGTGAACCTTAGAGGGCATGATGTCAGGTCTAAGGCAGAGTGGCATTGTTTCCAGGCAGAAACTTCCTAGAAAGAAGTCCCATGGGTACCAACAGATTTAAAACTCAGATTCAGCTGCTGGAGCATAAAAGGCGAGCGCTGAGGATGGCATGAGTGGGAGAGAAACTGGCATGTGTGAGGACATGACTAAAAGTTGGGAAGTTTCTGACAAACAGATGTTTAACAGACATTCCAAAAATGTTCCACATGTTCAGAGGAGTGGGTTCTGATGTGATGCAAGCAGCTTTCTGAATGACAGTGTGGTTACACACGTGAATTCCCACTGTCCGTGACTGCACACCCAGTAGAAAGGCGACCTAAACCCCAGCATGCGTGGGGAAGAGCGACACAGAGTTCCTGGCCACAGCTGTTGGATGCTGGGGAAGGCAGAGTCAGTTCTCTCCAGGGCTGCAGCCCCGGAGAGGCCACCCTTGCATCTGTGCACACACAGGCACTGAGCAGACTCAGGTTTAAAGGGAGAACACAAGAGATTGAGACAAAATAGTAGTGGAGAATCATAGAGAAAGAAGTGCTGGAAGTGAGGACGGTGGACCTGGCCAGAACTTGTCATGTGCATACAGGAGACCCTTAAACAAATAGCAAACTGGGGCTGGAGAGATGGCTCAGATGTTAAGAGCACTGGCTGCTCTTCCAGAGGTCCTGAGTTCAATTCCCAGCACCCACATGGTGGTTCACAACCATCTATAATGAGATCTGGTGCCCTCTTCTGGCATGAAGGCATACATGCAGACAGAACACTGTATACTTAATAAATAAATAAAATCTTTAAAAAAAACAAATAGCAAACTGTAAATAAAGAAAAAGTGCTGGGGAATCTTTAACGAATTAGACACTGAGACTTCTAATACCAGGTCAGCAAACATTTGCAAACAGCCAGAGAGCCAACAGTTTCAGGCTTTCGAGATCATACAGTCTCTATGATAGCGGCTCATCTCTACCACTGAGGCATGAACACATCCAGAGGGGGAGAGTTGGATATAAATGACTCACACAGTCGTCCATGCCAATACTAAGAAAATGTAGTGTCAACATCAAAATCATTTGTTTTCTTCCCCCAGCTTTTGCAATTAAGAATGTTTTCATGACGGCCCAAGACCCACAGCTCTCCTTGGCTCTCCTGGCTTTGTCTGCAGAATGGTGACATGCATGACCAGATCCCTAAGTAACAGAAACACACAGATGTGCAACTCTTTTTTTTCTCAATAGGACAACTGCTACTATTTCCTTGAGAGCATAAGCCAGCAGAAATGTCCCTAGTTGCCAACTTGAACTTTCTCCATCTCACATTTGACCAAGGTTGTAGGGATGGATCCATTCAGTGATCCTGGATCTTACTTGGCCCTGGGACTGAGGAGGTAACTCCAGGCACCAAGGAGAGTGTGGAGGGAGTAGGCATGGTGACACGCGGAGATACCTCATGGAGACAGGGACAGGGCTTCAGAAGAGCATGGTATCCCTCTGCCCAGACCACTATCACCCCATGATACTGAACAGCAAAGGGGCTGAGAAGTAACAAACCAGCATTTAGTAGAGGGGCTGTGGAGTGGCCTTCCTTCTTCCTCTCTTGTATAGGGTTTCCAAACATTGCTGAAGGACCACAGTTGTAAATGATTTCTTTTGTGAGATTATAATTGCATAATGTCCCCCCTTTCTTTCCTCCCTGCAGACCCTGCCATATGCCTTTCCTAGCTTTTTCAAATTCATGAACTCTTTTTCAATTGTTATTTCACACACACACACACACACACACACACACACACACACACACTTCTGAATACAACCTGCTCAGTCTGTTTAATGTTACTAGGTGTATGTTTTGAGGATTGCCCGTTTGGTACTGGATAACCAGTTGGTGAGCTATCTTCTAGGGAAGACTACGTCTCTAGCACCAGCATTCCTTAGTTGCCTGTAGTTCTTTGTGCAGGTGAGGCCTCATGGGCTTTTCCCTTGCTCACATTTATCACTGACAATAGGGAGAACTGACTTTGAAGATCTATTACTGTAATAGAAATATTAATTTTACAAAATAATGAACTTACCCATGACATTATCATACACACTCATGGCAAACTTTGATCATAGTTAGCCTCTACCAAATTAACTTCTTAAATGGGTAAAAACCGGTTCTTGCTCAAGTATTGAAAGAAGGCTTAGATGGTACAATGTCAAGCAAAAGTCATAACTTGACATTTTCCATCTCATAAACTTTCTAAAAGAAGTCCCTTGGGCATCAGCAGACTTAAAACTTGAGGATTTAGCTGCTGGAACACAGAAGATTAGATCTTAGGATGGGGTGAAGCAGAGAGGAAACTGGCACGTTTGAAGCCATTACTAAAAGCCAGGATATTCCTGACAAACTGATGCTCAGAAGCTATCAGAAATACGTTCTGAGGAATATTGGACCATATAAAATAACAAGACTTGACAAATCCACGTGGAAGTGTCAGGTAGTCAATGTGATGCTCTGTTTGTACGTCGGCAATTACTTTTGAAACACTAACTATAAATGAAGGAAGGTAGGAAGGAGGGAGGGAAGAGGGAAGGAAGTCAGGCAGGCAAATACAAGCTCCAAAGTCATTTCTTTAAATGACTCAAAACTCTCTGACCATAGGAAGCCCCCTTGGAATCAGTTGCTGTTCAGGGATTCAGAAGACCCCCAAACAGTACAGCTACTGCCTTTACCCTGGCTTTCCTCCTAGAACATGAAGACACCACACAATTTAGACACATGACTTGGAGGAATTAAGCCAGAACTGGCCTGGAAGGCTGCTCTGCTGGAACGAGCTCTCATAGTACCAAAGGTGCTAGGAAGCTACCAGGGGGAGAGAATCAGCAGCCTAACCCAGCTATAACACTTGCAACAACCAGCCCGGCAAGATGCCTGCAAGGAGCCACAGTGACTCAGATCTGGGCTAACCTTCCGCTGTCTAATTGGCGTTGAGACTCACTCAATAGGACAGAGTATCTGTCTTGCGCTGTAAATCTAGCCAACTGCTCCTGGAGAGAGAGGTCACAGACCCAGGGAAAACCTACTTCTGCCACTTTTCTAAGCCAATATAATTTCCTTTTAAAAAATTTTTTCATGTTTATTATCATAATCATATCAATATGCATTAAATCATCTTGCATTACTTTTCTGGCTCTTAAAGGACTTGAAATGGTGTAGCTAGCAAAAAATACTACAAAGTCTGTTTGAATTTTTTTACATCAAATCTCATTTTGTTATTACTATTCAGACTAATTTTTATAATTGTACCTGCTATTCACATAATCCTTTGTGTGAACTGTCAAGTCTCCATAATCTTATTCTATTTTCTCTTTTATTAAATACAGATTTTTTTCACACAATATATTCTGATTAAGGTTTCCCTCCCCCCACTCCTCCCAGATCCTCCCTCCTTGACCCACAGATTCCACATCCTTTCTGTTTCTTTCTCTCATGAGAAAACAAACAGGCATCAGAAATAATAGTATAAATAAAGCAAAACCAATCAAACCAGACTAGGATGACACCAAGAATCAAACTGAAGAAGAAGAGCCAATGATAAAGCACAAGAAACAGATAAATGCAGAGACACATGCATTCACACACACAGAAATTCCTCCAAAACACAAAACTAGAAACCATACTATAAACACAAAAGACTTAAAAGGTTTGTTAAAAGAAGCCCAATAAAGCATTATGGGATTATGAGACAAAAAAAAACCTCCAAAAATGCTATTAATTTGTTTTGTGTTGGCCATTTACAGCTGGATATGGGGCCCACCCCGCTCTTAAGTGGAATTGTATACCCAGTGATAATCCACTGGAGAAAGTGAATGTTTCTGCTCTGAGGAGTTATCAGCTGAGGAGAGATTCTGGGTTAGGGGCTTTTATTCACTTCCCCTCTCCATGCTGTGAGACCTATGCAGGCCCTGTGCAGGCTGCCACAGCCTCTGTGTGTTTATACTTGTGTTGGTACTGCTGTATTTAGAAGGCCTTGCTTCTTTCATTTCCTCCATCCCCTCTGGCTCTGCCTCTTCTTCTACATGGTTCTCTAAGCCCTAAGGCAAGGTTTTTGATGGAGACATCCCCTTTAGAACTGAATGTCCTAAGGTCTCTCACTCTGAACGTGCTGCAGCTGTGAGTCTCTGTATTTGTTCCCATCTACTCCAGGAGGAGTTTTCTGGTGATGGCTGAGCAAGGCACTGATCTATAAGAAGAGCAGAATGTAGTAAGGAGTCATTTTCTTGTCACACTGGCAGTTTAAGGCACGGGTTCCATCCCATGGGCTGGGCCATAAATGAAGCCCCCAGTTTCAGAAATCGGTTACACCAAAGCAAGCGGTTGGGCAAAGGCAACCCCTAAACAACCAAAGCTATTGCCAAGGCTATGAATTGTTCTCCACACACTGATGGTATGATCCTGTTGTGAAAGTCAACACCCATACAACTCACTGATCCCAGACAAGTTGATCTGGTACCTAGAGCTTCATCCTTAGTGATTAGTGTTCATGATTCTGGAATGCACTCTGCATGCTACCAAAGGAGATGCTACAAACCCTTGGATCTACGATGGTGGCCCGCCGGCAAGATGTGCTGGTGCAACAGTGGCACAAAGTTTGTGGGAGTAACCAGCCAATATCTGATTAGATTCAAGGCCCCAAACCAACATAACTTCCAACTGAATTCTAAAAGGAGGGTTTTTAAAAGATAGAAGTCTAAATACGTATTATTACGCCCACAGGTACTGTAGCTGTCATCTGTTAACAAAAAAGGTTTTCCTCCAGAAGAAAGCAGAGGCTGCTAAGGAAATCAACAGCTAGTCAGGATAACATGGACCCAGGTTTTCTCTCATTTGTGGCTCTGAAAACCCAATTTTTACATATGAGCTTGTATGTGTCAGGTTTAAGTCATGAAACTAGAAAGGGGATCATGAGGGCGGGGGAAGAAGACAGGATGGAATAGAAGTGACCGCAAAGCCAAGTGGAGGTTCCTGGGAGAAAGAATGGGAACATAGGGGGAGCATCAGGATGGGGAGGACCATGGGGATAGGGAGGCCAATAAAAACAATGTGTGAAAACGCCACAACAAAGGGCACTACTTTGTATGCTAATTTAATAAAAAAAACCCAAAGAATAAAAAAGGTTTATAAATAATAAAAATATTAATCAAAATAATGGAGATGTTGTACGTCATATTTAAGTTTGAGGACAAACAACACCACAGAGAAGCAAGGTTCTAAATATTCCCAGAAAATTGGCCACCATTCAGAGACAATGATCCAAAATTTCTGAAAATCCCTAACATTTATAAACACTTTTTAAACAACATACTTAGGCTAACTTTATACAACAGCATCTGAGAAGTTTCTGTTACTGCCACTAACCTCTTGGTAGGCCTGAGAGTAAATAAAACTGCACAGACACACAGGGCCAGGTGAGGCTCCTCTGCCAATTCCCACTACTTTCTGTCTGTTCATCACTGACCTAGGCCATTCGTAAGCCCCTGAACAGCTCACTATGGCTATTATAGCATCACTGATCTGATCACCTTTTTAATGGTAGACAGAGGTAAAATCTGGCAGCATGGATTCTTGTTTCAACCTCCGTTCCACCACCCAACCGGTGTGTCATAGTATGCAGCTTGCGTGGATATGCTACAGAATGTCTTCCTTCCTGTGCCTGGCTTTTATACCCAAGCGTTGTTGCACCACATGCAAATGAGCTCAGAGCTGAGTTGATCTCCTGCACTGGCTGAAATCTCTCATTGCCCCACCTGTACTCTTCCTGTCATCCCTTCTTCAGTCAGTAATCATTCCATAGGAACCCTAAGAGGGGAAGAGTATACCCCTCCCAAGACTGAAAATCTTCAGTCTGGAAGACAATCCTTGCTTTCAAGCTCTTCTTTCAACGACTAATCTTTTGACTTTATTTCAGGAGGAGGGAGGTAGAAACTGAGCAGGGCTGAGGAGGCCTGAGCAGGGCTGAGGAGGCCTGAGCAGGGCTGAGGAGGGACTGTGCAGGGCTGAGGAGGACTGTGCAGGGCTGAGGAGGACTGAGCAGGGCTAAGGAGGGACTGAGCAGGGCTGAGGAGGACTAAGCAGGGCTGAGGACTACTGAGCAGGGCTGAGGAGGACTAAGCAGGGCTGAGGACGACTGAGCAGGGCTAAATTGCAGCTAAGAAAGAGCAAGGAGTGCAGCTGTTAAAAGAGCTGGTCAGATGAAGTGCCCCGTTTTCTATGTCCTCTGAGGGGTGAGTTGAGACAGATTAATTAAGTGTAATGATATTTATGCTCTAGAACTCTGCAGTGTTGACTTTCATGTTTTAGTTTTAATAAAGTATAAAAACCTCTGTTGGCCCATGCCTGTATTTTACACCTGCTGATAATCGCAGGCATCCAAAGCTGTGTCTAGTTCATGAGATTTCGCTAACTGGCTAGAAGCATAGACTTCCATGTTGCTCGGACAGAAGCTACATCTTTCCTGTTGGGATCAGTTTACATGAAGTCTCTAAGCATCCATGCCCTAGACTATGGGGAGGAATGCTTCTATGTCCCTCGTAGAATTGAGAACAAAATGAAAACTGCTTAAACTGGAACCGATGTCTAGAATACAGCCAGAGTTGGCTCATGGTAGCCTCTCTTGCTTCAATCACTACTGCCAATTACCAAGGCATTTCTCCAACTAGGGTAACCTGTTTGATAATACGTGTAAAAACATCAGGTTGAAAAGGTATCCATTAATAAAAGACAGAAAAACAATGTATTATGTAAGAGAAAGCTTTTCTGCAGGGCCCATGATATGGCGGCTGGTTCATCTCCAGGTCCTCACTCCTACTTCCTTTCTGGTCTCAGGTTACACAATCTCTTATATTTCAAGGCAAAAATATTAACACTGCCTATAAACATGAGAAAAGTTTCCCTCATTGTTCCGGATACTGGGAAGTCCAAGTTCAAGATGATGGCAGATTGTATGTCTCATGAGGACAAGCTGTTGGTTTGGGTTTATTAATAGACGGTATCTTTTCATAGTGTCCTCACATGGCACAGGTCTCCACTACCTCTCCATGGAATCATTTATAAGGACACAAATTCCATTTATGGATGTGTCTGCTATGTCCCTTTTAACCTCTGTCATGGTTTAGGTATGACACGTACCCTAAGGGGTCATTTGATGAAGGCACAGCCCCGGGCACAGCGTTCAAAGAGGGTTTTGTACAGTGTTTGGATCATGACAATTCCAACCTAATCAACAGACTAATCCACTGGTGAAATCATTATTTAATAGACGTATAGACAGAAGGAGGGGCCTTACTGGAGGACCTAAGTCACTGAGATATAATACCGAAGAGTCTCTCCCTCCTTCCCTCCTCCTCCTCTGTGCCATCTCTCTCCTCTGTCCCTCTTTACCTCCATATCTGTTTCACCTACCATTGTCTGTGCAGAATTCTGTCGCTGTCTCCGTCTGTCATGATGCTCCTGTCTTGCTGAAGGTACAAAGTCAATGCATCCAACCAATCAGAAACCAAAGGTTTTAGCAGCCTGAGCTCTTTGCTTGTTCTTGCTTTCACCTGTTTTTCTTGGGTATTTGACAGAGGTGATAAGTCTCATACACCTTCCAGAGGACTCACTCTCTAATGGCATCACATTGCTGATTGGGTTTTCACTTATAAACTGGGGGGGGGTATCCAAAATTCAGGCAATGGGACTCATCTATAAAATAGAATAATAAAATAATTGCCACTTTATAAATATCAAATAGGACAATATGACAAATGGCTGTCACATAGTAGGTGCTCATTAAATGTTACTTGCACTGGCTTTGGACGACATTGTAGAATTTGTTTTTATGAAGAATATCAAGAATCTATATTATAAAGAACATGATCAGAAGGCTTAATGAATGGCCTAGATTTTTTTTCCTAGAAAGTGTTTATAAGTTTTAAAGCAATGATCTAGTTTAGAGGTTGTTAAAACAGGATCCTAACTCCACAGTGAAGTCTTACTAGTATTTGTGTAAAAGGATATAGCTACTATATATTTAATCTTATGTAAATACACTAAAAGTAGTTCTCAAAATTCAGACACCTTCAAAGCCATAAACACACATACACACACACAACCTGAATTGCCATTTGGGCTAAAGATTACACTTTTCCCAGCCCTGAAAAATACACATTTTTGTTCAAAGGTAACTAAAATCTGTCACACAATAATCTTAAAGAAATATATTACCAGTGGATTTAGCTGTCTCCTAGCTCCAATATAATTTTATAACATTTAGTTTACAAAAATTGACTAAAGAGATATTTAGTATATTGCTTTGCAATGCAACATTTAATTTTATAGCAGGGAAATGTGTTTCTCTTTACAAATAGATCAGCTGATAGCATCAATAAGCAGCTCCAGAGTCATTAAGCACTATGCGAGAAGCTGGGAGAACTACAGCTTCTGTGACTGAAACACGCAGATTAATTTTCACCTCATAAAATCACGGCATGGGTTGCTTGCCCAATGTCTGCAGCCCAAGGAAGCTGAAGTCTGAAATGAAAGCTCAGTCATCTCAAATGAAGGATTTTACTCAAATTAAAACCTTTCCATAGATTCTCAAAGTCTATTAAATGCAGATGAAAACGCTTAATGCACAGGAAGTATTCTGCAGGATCTAGCCACTGTTCCCTTCCTAGCCTCTCCTCTTCCACCAAACACACACAGTCCTGCTGCTTCTGAGCCTGCACATGGCCATGCTACCATCACCTTCTTGATGGTGACCTTCCTAAGCCACGGTCCTGCACTACATTTCTATAATAAGACATCCACCCACCAGGGTACTTAGAAGGGATGTTGGCTGATTCTGACACCTGAGTTCAATCAATGACTATTTTCCAGGGCACCTTGAGTGGGTCAAGTTTAAAATCATACATCCCATGGTACCCTGCGTTCTTTCGTGGCATGGACTATGTTCTTACTTACTTGAAATCTAGGTGCTTGTCCACTCCACTGTACATAAGGGCAGAAGCTGGCATTATGTCACACTCTCATGTGATCTGGATTCATCATTTACCACAATGCCTGTCCCAACAGCTACTTGGTAATTAATTACTTGCTGATTGGAGCCTATGTTAGTTACTCTTAGAACAAACACTAAATGTTAAGTTATGAGCGTGTCTGGACGCTAGTCCACATTGAGACTTAATACTCTTATTTTAGGGTCTAGGAAGTCTTGTATTTGAGCTTTAGCTCTGCTACTTGTGGGTTTTATACAGCAATAAAAAGCAAATAGTTCCTCAAACTCATGCTTTGGTTCTGTGTTACACAGCATTCCCTCTCTCTCTCTCTCTCTCTCTTCCTACCTGCTTATATCTATGTTAAAATATTTTCTTAATAAATGCCAACTCTGTCTCCATAAAAACCCATAAGCAACATTCAAATACAAATTAAGCGGAGATCAAAGTTGGTTGTTTGCACAGAAGGCTAACAACTTCTAAACACTCCCGATTCAAATCAAATTAGGAAGGGCTGAAGGCCAATTGCTCCTGAAGAAAACACTGGTCTTCACATAATCTCTTGTCTTATTGCTGGAGCAGAGTTTGCGTAATGAAGAGAAGGAAGGTTAAATACTTCTAAACTCGCCGTGAGAGATGATGGACAGCTTTGTTCACATCAGGAAATGAGCATGCAAAGTAACGTGCGGGCTTTTAAGAGGCAGTATAAAATGCTAAAGACATTTCTCTAGTTTGGTCTGGAATCAAAAAAGGATCCTGCCAATTGTTTATTATGTGACCTTGAGAATATTTACTTTGGGCAAGACGGGGATATTATGCTAGTCTTCTAGAAGTGAGGTAAAACTCAAACAAAAACCTTAGACTAAGTGTGTGTGGCATGGTTCCTAAGTTAAAACTGTAATGGTCTGTCTTGTACCTTGAAAAGACAATCCTGCCCACTCCCTCCCCTGTCCACCCCTGCCAAGGCAGGTGGATCTTCCTCCTGCTTCCAGTCTAAGCTCCTTCTTTTCAGTATCTCTCTCAAAGAGGCAGCTTCTGCCTCTTTCCCTTCTCCTCGCTTCTCCCCTTCCCCCTCTCTGTTTCTCTCTTTCCCTTTGCCTTTCTCTGCTCTTCCCCCTGCTCCCCTACCCTTTTTCCCTTCCCCTCCATAACCCACTAAATAAATATCCAACCTCCCTCTGTATGGCATGCCTATCCATGTCTCTGTCTCTTATCCACCATGTGGCCCCCTGCCCAGGAACAGCCACCCTTGGGAACCTGTGCCACCGTGGTCTTGGGACCGCTGCCCACTGCCGCCACTCTGGGAACAGCGCCATTTTACTTAAACCATAGCAAAAACCCCAGGAACTTTGCTTTCTTTCAAGACATTTTAGGACCTGCTCAGTCTAAAACCCTTTTCCTCTATATGGTGATGTCAACCCCATGGGATGATCAAAACAACCTTATTAGACATACTGTGCTTAAGAGGTTCAAGGAGGCAATTAAACCCTTTACTGGGAGTATAATTGGAAATAATATCGGCAGCTCACAACGCTGTCATAAGATAGTGCCATAAAACGACTTCCCGTTGCGATATAAAATTCAAAGGAAGTTTGAAAAACTGCTAGGGAACTGGAGAAGGAGAAGAAATGAAATTAGTTGTTTAGACAAAGTAAAGAGAAAAATACAGCTCAATGATCCCTGCAAAAACATCTTCTGAGAACCCACAGGAATCTTGTAATGAAACCATGTTCTCTAGGATGAGAAAATGCCAGCCAGGTGCCACCCCGTGGCAAAAGCGGATATTCCTCCCACTCCTGTTTGGTCTTGGAAGTCTAAGAAATTCAAGGTCAGAGAGGCCGTAGATGTTGCCACACAAAGGCTTAATCCCCTCTCGTTATCTGTAGCTTGATTTTGTGGTATCCTAACTCAGAAACTAAATTTCCAATCTGCCCCACTTAGTAAGTTGAATGTCTATTTCCATGCATCCACACTGGTTTCTTTAATATGTTCCTAGCATGATCAGCTGTGCTCTCCTTGGCATGTCTGTACTTCTGTTATGCTTCACAATACACTCGAGTGGACTGAGAGAAACCGAGCCATGGAAGAATGCACTGAATCACCTGATGGTAAGCATCAAAGCCCCATGACTCCACACAGGCCTCAATTAGTAATGCTTCCTTAGCATTCCGTCTCTTTCAATCTTTCACACAGTTCACCTTCTGACATGCCGAGAGTCTTAGAGTGCTCCTGGGATGTCATAAGACTACAAAATCACACTCCATAATTTCTAATGAATTCTGAGTATAAGATAAAGTTATTTTCATTCTCTCCAATGAAAACTTATCTCAGTTTCTAATTGAAATGTAGCTGAATTTTCTTGCTTGAAATGGAGGCTGGCCACAGAGCATTCCATTAGAAGAATATTTTCTTATTTGGAACAAGGCTGAGAGATATATCTGTACCTTTCGTTGTGATGCAGATCACAGAGCTAGCCTCTGTTCGCGGTCGGCTTTCAATGACACAGTTAGGTCACTGCCCCCAAAGCAAAGCTAGATCTGTAGAGTTATCAATAACAAAATCCATGACATCTGCAGGAACAATACAGTGTCAAGGGAATGTATCCAATCATCAACTCATACCCAGGGAAACCATAACATAAGCCATGGTTAATAACGTCTGTTTTTAACAAACAAATGTATAAGCAAATAAGAAGACAGAGGAGAGGATGCCCTTTATAAAATAAACCCATAATTACAGAATGCATTCCCATTCTGTTCATGGAATACAGAACTCATGCCTCTTTCATGTCTGCTCATCTTGGTTCGTATTGCCCCATAAGTGTTATTACATCCTAAGGCCATGACGGCAATGTTAGGAGATAGCATCATGGACATTAAGGAAAAAGCCTTCCACAAATTAAGGCAGGAGAAAATACTTCCCTCTTTCACCCCTGCTATGGTAATCTTGTACTCATAATTTCAGAAGGCCTCTTGTAAGATCCCTGTGGCAGCATACAACCTGTGATAAATGAGGGTGTGTGTCCTCAGGGATTAGGCCAAATTGATGGGAGTTTTATCTGACTAAGGGTCACTTAAAGGAGAAAACTAAACCAGGACATTCCAGAAGGAAAATTGTTCCTACACTACCCAGAAAATGTAAATAAACACATCAGTATACCACAGTTAGTTCCAAGGCTCCCTGTACAGAGGGAAGGAGAAACGGGTGCTTCCTGAAATTTTCATGGCTGTTATGATCACACTTCAGATAGGAGCAGCCTGTGAAGCCATGAGCAAGTATTTAACTACTTTGTCCTCTTTCCTCTTTGTTGCTTTCCAGCCCTGCTTCCTGACACGACTTACTGATCATGCCTTAATGCCTGAGATGCTTCACTGAATCGATCCAGGCTTATGGGGCAACAACCATCTTCTTGGTGGATTGATTGACAGGTCAATGACTTGGTTAACAGCTTCGGTCTATTGACAGGTTGGCTCGAGTGAAAACAAAATTTTGCATATGCAGAACTTCTGAGGTTTTTGCACAAATGCTAGATTGCAACAGGAAAAACCCAAAGGCAGGAGCCAGTATCTCTGACAAGATGAAACAAACCACTGATGAGCAACCCACCAGTCATAGCACAAAACCAACCAGTTCATTTTGGCCAAACTGAGATGCAAAAGCCAGGAAACAATAATGCAGAGCCGCTGAGCCATCATTTGACTTCTCTGAGGGACAATCCCTCAGATGGAGAGCAAAACCAGTGTACTTAGATATTTGCCACAGCAGTAAATATGATTGTGAAAATTTCGACATTCACATATCCGGGAGTGTTTTAAAAAAGTAATAATGAGGGCTGGAGAGATGGCTCAGTGGTTAAGAGCTCTGCCTGCTCTTCCAAAGGTCCTGAGTTCAATTCCCAGCAACCACATGGTGGCTCACAACCATCTGTAATGAGATTTAGTGCCCTCTTCTGGCCTGCAGGGATACATGCAGAGCACTGTATATATAATAAATAAATCTATCTTTAAAAAAGTAATAATGAAGATTCAGCAATAGGCGGCTACCTCTAAGATGATTCTCATGAGTGGCTCTAATAAAGTCATATATACATAAAAGCCACATTGTCTAGACTGCACGGTGGGATGGGTTGACAGCCTCTAGTCTCTCTACAGCATGGTTCTCTGAGTCCTCTGTCCTAGCCATCATATTCTCTTTACATGTTTTAAAAACACCCCTTTGGTAAACACACTGCTGCATTTGGCTTGCTGGAATGGCAACTGTGATTAATTTAGATGCATCTATGCTTGTCACCTATCAGGCTCCAAATGATGCTCTAAGCGCTCTTAGAATCTATGTGCTTCTCAAGCCTTTTACAGTGCAACAATCCTCTGAATAGCAGATTTTCACTGCTAAATTAAATTTAAAATCCAATTACCATAAATGAGGACTAGCACATGTGCATCGGCACAGTGTTCTCCCTGAGCTCAGGGTAAAACAAAGGAACAAAAAAATGTCTTGCCTTATTCCTTTGATGCCTCTTGACATTCCACAAGAAAATCTGACCTATATACTTAAGCATAAGGTTAAATAATATATCACTAAAACAGGCTTCAAGGGTTCCCTCTGAAAACCATTGCAGCACTAGAATCTTTGTTCTCCAGTAAGCCTTGTGGATAAAGTTTGCTTCTGATCACCATTTAAGATGCTGCACAACATAGAAACCCTTCCCATGGTGCATCCCACTACTGTCCGAACTTCCTCCCTCATAATTCTCCACATGAGCGAAAGACATATAAGACCACTAGAATCTGCCAACGTCTTCCTGTCCTGATACACCACATTCTGCACCTGGAAATGTTGCTCATGACCTTTCCCTCCTCCTTTAACAACAACAACAAAAAACACACACACACACACAGTCTAACCTGGGAAAGAGGTAGGTACAGATTTTCATGGCTCCCTTATTGCCTCTGAATCCACTCCTCGAATCTCAGGCCCAGCTGTGAAGCAGCAGAGCACCAGCCGAGGCTTCCCCTCCCTGCCTGCCCCATCTCCCAGGTATCACACAGATCTTCCTCTCCAAACCTACTTCCTCCCCACTCACTGCTTCATCCCTAGACTCCAAATCCAGCAGACTTTCCCTGGGAGCCCACAGGCCACTCTGGCCAGGGGAGCAGGTAGCCTAACTGCAGATCTTCACTTCACCCTACTCTCCTCAAAATTCAGTCACCCAGTTTCACCCTAGTCTCTGTAGTGGACCCTCTGCCACCATCTCCCCCTCCTCTCTGCCACCATCTCCAGTGGACCACAGAGATCGTATCCCCGTTCATCCTGGTATCACAGCCTCTGCCTCCAACAGGCAGTCCCAGGGAAAGCACCAGCTAAGCCTCCAGAGAAGCAAATAGGCCAGCAAAGCAGATAGGTGAGTTTCAGATCATCACCCTCCCTCTTCTCTTCCATATTCAATCCCCCAGTCTCATCCCTAGCTCTGTAGCAGGACTACCTGTTGTGGCCTCTCCTCACTCTCTGTCCCCAGAAGATTAGGTAGATCATAGTGAACAGTATGTTTTCCTCCACCTGTAGACCCCTCAGCTGTTTCCCTCCTAGGTTATCCCCATCCTTAAGTACCATCTCTCAATACCCAGAAATGCACTTTACCTAGAACCCCCATGGGACACATTCACCAGGATTTCAGAAAAGTTCTCTACCAAGCAACACACAGCCATCATACTCTCCTAAGAAACAGAGAGGACGATGGAAAAAGAAACATAAAACCCACTCCCTAAACACAAGATCAGATATCAGCACCTAGAATTACAATCATCCCATACCCAGATGCCTGGACACCAGCATAAAAACACAGTAACCGCCAGGACAATATGTCTCCACTGGAGCCCAGCAACTCTACCACAGCAGGCCCTGAGAACAGCTGCAACAGAAGACAAAGACCTTCACAGAGCCTCTATGAATATGACAGGACTTCTTAAAGGAAATAATAAATTCTTTTTAAAAATTATGAAAATACAAACAAACAGTGGAAGGAAATGAATAAAATACTTTAAGGCATGAAAGTAGAAATAGAATAAAGAAACCCAAATGGAGGGAAACTAGAAATGCAAATTTTAAGAACTTGAGCAGGAACCTCCAAGGCAAGCCTCGCCAACAGAATACAAGAGGTAGAAGAAAACATCTGAGGCTCTGAAGAAACAAAAAAAAATGGATAGCTTGATCGAAGAAAACATTAAATAAAAAATCATACCAGAAAACAACCAAGAAATCTGGCACACTATTAATGAAAAGGCCAAATCTAAGAATAAGAGGCATAGAAGACATGGCAGAAATCCAGATCAAAGGCACAAAAAATATTTTCAACAAAATCATAAAAATGGCTCTTATCTAAAGAAGGAAAAGCCTACCAAGCAGCACATAATATTCAACCATAATGAACAGAACAAAGAAATAATATTAAAAGTTACAATGGAAAAAGACCAAGAAAAATATAAAGGCAGACCTACCAGAATTACACCTGACTTCTCAATGGAGGCTCTAAAAGCCAGAAGGTTTTGAACAATGAGCTGCAGACTCTAAGAGACCATAGATGCCAGCCCAGACTACTTACTATACACTGCAAAACTTTCAGTCACCATGGATGGAGAAAAATAACACATTCCATGATAAAGCTAAATTTAAACAATATCTGTCTACAAATGCAGCCCTACCTACAGAAGGTGCGAGAAGGAAAACTCCAACCCAACAAGGTTAATTACACCCATGGAAACACAGGAAATAAATAATATCACACAAGCAAAACCAAAAAAGGGAAGAACACTCACTCACACACACACACACACACACACACACACACACACACACACACACGCACACACACAGAGAGAGAGAAAGAAAGAGAGAGAGAACAACAAAATAACAGGAATTAACAATGACTAGTCACTGATATCTCTCAATAACAATGGGCTCAATTTCCCAATAAAAAGACACAGACTAACAGAATGCATGTGAAAACGATGCATCCTTTGGCCGCATACAAGAAACAGACCTCAACATCAAGAATAGACATTACCTCAGTGTAAAGGGTTAAAAAAAAAAAGGTATCCTAAGCAAATGGACCTATGAAGCAAGCTGGAGTAGTCATTTTAATATCTGAAAAAACAGACTTCAAACCAAAACAAATCAGAACAAATTCATAAGGACACTACATACCTATCAAAGGAAAAGTCCACCAAGAAGACATTGCAATTCTTTTTTTTTTTTTCAAGGCATGTTTGTAATAGCTTTAACATCTACGCACCAAACACAAGGGCACAGAAGTTCCTAAAAGAAACCACTCCAGCATAAATGCCATTGACTCTCATACACTGAGAGTAGGAGGGCTCTGCACCCTATTCGCACCGCTAGGCAGGTCATCCAGACGCACGCTAAGCAGAGAAATGCTGGCGCGCGCTAATGTCATAAACTATATGGACCTAACAAGTAGTTGCAGAACATTTCACCCAAATGAAAAAGAATATACCTTGTTCCCAGAATCTCATGGAACACTCTCCAAAACTGAGCGCATACTCAGGATGCAAACACAGTCTCAACAAACACAAGAAAATTGAAATATCACCCTGAATCCTATCTGATCATCATAGATTAAAGCAGGATATCAACAACAGAAAGTCTACCAACTCATGGAAACTCAAATACTACTGAATGAAAAATGGAAAAAAAATAAAGATTTTCTAGAATAAAAAGGTAATGAATATACAGCATACCCAAGCTTATGGGATGCTGTGAAGGCAGTTCTAAAAGGCAAGTTCTTAGCACTAAGTGCCCACATAAAAAAAACAAAAGTAAGATTTCCTGCTAGTAACTTAACAGCACACCTGAAAGGTCTAGAACAAAAAGACAAAATTACACCAATTAGGAGAAAACAGCAAGCAATTAAAAAACTCAGAACTGAAATCAATAAAAAGGAAACAACAACAACAAAACAACACCAAGACCAAGACTCAAAGAAACAAAGATGTTTCATGAAAAATATTTGGTTTGTAGAGAAAAATCAATACAATTGACAAAACCTTAGCCAAATTAGCTAGCTAAAAGGCAGAGAAAAAATATCCATCTTAACAAAGTTAGAAATGAAAATGGAGGCATAACAATAGAGACCTAGAAAACTGGAAAATCACAAGGACATACTTTCAAAACATATAATCCACCAAATTGGAAAATCTAAATCCAATACATATCACTTATCAAAGTTAAATCAAGATCAAACAAGCAATGTAAAGGGGCCTATAACCCTCTAGTGAAATAAAAGCACTAATTAAAATTTTCCCAGCCAAAACGAAAAGCCCAGAATGGTTATAGCACAGAATCCTACTAGACCTTCAAAGAAGAGTTAATGCCAATACTCCTCAAATTATCGACAAAATAGAAACAGAAGAAATATTGCCAAATTCATTTTATGAAGCCTGTTTCCCTGATACCCAAGCCACATAAGACTCAACAACAAAAAAAGAATTACAGACCAATTTTTCTTCTGAACATAGATGTACAAATTATGAATAAAATACTTGCAAACCAAGCTCAAGAACACAATAAAAAGATCATCTACTTTGATCAAGTAGGCTTCATCCCAGAGATGCAGGAATGGTCCAACATCTGTAAATCAATAAATGTAATCCACCAAATAAACAAACTAAATGAAAAACAAAACACGATCATCTTATTAGATATAGAAAATGCCTTTGACAAAATCCACCATCCCTTTATGATAAATGGGACAGGAGAAAGATTCCAAGGTACATATCTAAACATAATAAAGGGAGTTTACAGCAAACCCAAAGCCAATAAGAAAGAAACTCAAAACAATTCCATTACACTAAATCAGGGAAAGACAAGGTTAACCACTCTCTCCATACCTTCCAATATAGTATTTGAGGTGTTAGTTAGAGCAACAAAGCAATAGAAGATGATCAAGGGGATATAAATTGGAAAGAAAGAAGTCAGAGTATCTCTATTGCAGATGACGTGTGTGTGTGTGTGTGTGTGTGTGTGTGTGTGTGTCCCTAAACATTCCACTGGGAAACTCCAACAACTGATAAATACTTTCAGCAAAAGCAAAGCAGCTGGAAACAAAATTCACTCACAAAAATCAGTAGTCCTCCTATCTCAGGTAGGGTTTCCATTGTGGTGAAGTGACATCATGACCATGGCAGCTCTCATAAAGGAGCACATATAATTGGGGTGTCTCACTTACAGTCCAGAGGTCTAGTTCACTCTGAACTATCACTATGGCAGAGTCCCAGTGGGAAAATAAGTTACTCTTCAGGGTAGGCTGCATGCCCAGCAGTAGATGACCAACAAAAAAACAAGCTCAACAAGATTCCTCGTCTCATAATGTCATGTGAAGGCTTTTTAAAATGTATCTTATCTTTTATTTACATTTTCTCCTTTTACCCTACAGGCTCTTTATGTATATGTCATACATAAAGCCCAGCTTAGCGTTCATATAGAATTCCTGAGTGTGAGAATGAGTGGATCTTCCTGTCTGTATCTATTTCATGTGCATTTTCTTGGGCTATATTCCTTCTGTTTGCTAGGTACTATTCCAGTGCAGTTCCTGTTTTAGTCACTAGATTAGATTATTATCCCTTAGAAGCTTGTTTCTTTTCTAATGAGAGACAGGAGGGGGTGGATCCAGATGGCAGGGGATATGGAGAGAAACTGGGAGAGTAGAGGGAAGGGAAGCCATAATCACAATATATTAAGTGGGAGAAGAAGTTATTTTCAATAAAAGGGGAAACATTTAAAATGTCTATCATGTCTCAATGTCTACCTGTGTTTATTGGGAACCTCTTAATTCCTAGGAAATTTTAGACACAGGATCCCTCTTTAAACAAACAAAGATTGCTAGCCCCACTATAGTTCACACTCTACAACACAAGACACAGAGGGTGAAAAACAATGCAGTTAGTGGAAATCTCACAGGAATCCACTACTTGATAAGGAGCTATAGGCAAACAGTGGCTGCTGAGAGAGGAAGATTTAGCTTTGCCCAGAGATCCAGTCCCCGATCTCAATGGTCAGTCCTAAACACACAGCAGTCATGAAATTAAAGGGTGTGGGAGACTCACCCTTTAAAGCTGAAACAGGAAGAAGAGTGAAAATTATATAAATACAGTAGTCTGTATGAAATTCTCCCAAAAAGTCAATTAAAAAAGAAAATAATTAAGCAGATGAAATAGAATGTTAGAAGAAATACATGCTACTTAAATATCTAAGCAGGGTAGACAAGAGAGAGTGGGAGTGCAGAATATGCAACAGAAGCTAAGAAGAAAACGTGGATTCTAAATTAGCATGCATGTAGAAGACATGGGTGCTTACAGAGAAGACTTTTAAAGCCTACAAGATTCAGGATCATAGAACTGGTAGGTTCTGATCTATGACAAGAATTCACATCAACCTTGACTGCTGAAAGTCATTACAAGATGTTCACACAAGGCCAGCTCTGTGTCACAGGATGGAAAGGGAATCAATTGCAGAGTCCAAAGGATCATGGGTCAAGCCCTAGTTCTGCCTTCTGAGCAGCTCACTGAACCCTTTTCATGTTGAAGATGAAGAGGGTTACAGGCCATTCATAGGCTTCTACAAGGACAATGGGAATAATATATAGATATTACTTAAAACTGACTGTGGGAAAGTGTATGTACTAACTACCAGCGTAGTTTGGGGAGGACTTGTTTGATCTAGACTCATCAGAATATGAAACAAAAGCATACCACAGCATCTACCTTGTAAATTAACACCAAATGACCTTTTGTTGTGATTTGAATGACAGTATCACGTCCAAAATTAATGCCGAAAATTAATCTTCAATGTCATGGTATTAACAAGCATAGCCATTGGGAGTCAACCAAGTCAGGAGATCTCTGCTTCCAATGTCTGCCTTGTGAGGATAAATTAACTGTGCCCTCTGTAATGACAATAGCATGGATGCATAGACTTTCCAATGAAAAAGACCTTGGACTTTATCGCCACCAGAACTATAGGCAACGCATTTTTGTTCTTGAAAAATTACCCAGTATAGGGTATTTTAGTATAGCAACACAAAGACAGAGTGACAGGCTCTGCCATATGCCAAATGCTACAATGTTCAGAGAGCAGTGATATACAGCCAAGTAGACAGAGTTGTTCAAATGAGTGATTGATTCTTTTATCTTTGTTTGACTTTTGTCTTCTTTGCTTGTTTGTTCCTATTCATGGCACAGGATCCTAAAACGTTTCAATAAACAAGAAAGAAGTAGTGCCTCATGCCCTGTAGCAGGCAGAGGTCAAATGAAGCAGGAAGTCATAGTAGTAGATGAAATTCTCCTAACACTTGATGTTAGTTCACCTTTCAGAAAAATTGGCTTTTCATGACTCCTTTCAAATATGCTCAAGGAATAAATGCTTCAATTTCTTCTACAATACAGAAAACTATGGCAACCAAGAGAAGGGATTATATCTCCTAAGAGGAACAACTTTCTGAAATTCATCTAGCCTTCCAATAATAGCAATTGCTAAGATGTCATAAGATATATATGTTACACACACACACACTCCTAAATGGTTTTTTTGTTAGCATCTAGGAGTGTAACATTTTCTTCTAGACTCTAAGCACCTTGAAGAAAAGGCCCACATCTTACAAGGGTTGTCTATTTCCTAGCACCCAACACAGTACTTCGCTTCTAGTAGGGACCAGATCAATGATGCTACACGAATAATGCCGATCGCCATGGCTTATCCTCTGGTACTGAGCAGTCAATCCTGACATATCCTGAACCAGCAAGTCCTCTCCTACATAACAATGCCACAAACAAAGATGATTTGTTTCATGATGACTCTTCATGGGCTTTACCTTTTGGGAAATGATGTTATTTACAAAGTTTCTGTGTGTGTATGAAACAACAATTTTAAAAAAAGAGACCATGAATTTAAGAGAGAGCGCAAAAAGGTTGGAGAGAGGAAAAGGAAGGGGGAGCACGATGTAAGAAGGGGGAGGGAGGAGGGGTGGGGGGTTAGTGGGAGGGGACCGGGAGAAGAGGAAGAAAGGTAAAAATTTTATTTCTTTAATTATGTTCTTGAATGGAAAAAAATAAAACAAAACAATGTATGGAAAAAAAAGAATGCAAAAAAATTGTAAAACTGGTCTCCTAAAGATCCCATAATCTTCTAAGTAAATTTATGGATTTAGTTTGAGCCTTGTTCAAGGTCGTCCTGGGCACACAGCCCAGGAGTTGGACATCCCAGGCAGAGTCTCTTTCAAGCTTCACTTTCAACATATCTGAATGACCTGCTGTGGGAACAATGGCTTCTGACTCAATGTGAGCAGATCTTCAAAAGCACATGAACATCAAGGCTTAATTTTTTGGAACATCCCTACTTGGAATGCATCCACTATGCAAGAAGAAAGCCTGTCTAGCCTCACTGGGACTGGGACATGAGGTGAGCCATTACACAGCCACTCTAATTACCTACCTAGCCATGGGAGTGAAGCCAGTGTTGAGTGGATACCAACCACTGATGAACCCTTGTCTGCACGTAGCAGAACGATGTTGATGCCAACAGGCAGACAGGATAAGAACCAGCTGAGTGGGCCCGCCCCCAATCATGAGAAATAACATACTAGTATTCCTTTTCGGATTTAGTTTTTATCATTTTTAGTGATGTGTATTCCACGAGCCCATCTCTACAGCACCACATTAACGTTGCTTAAAAGCAGAAGGCCAACATACTTGTTTCTTAGTAAAGAAAGACTTTTATTGTTTCTAAGTTTTAACCTAAGTTTTTATACAATATATATTCTCTCTCCTCCTTCAGCTCCCTCCAGATCTTCCCCAATTCCCTATCTTTTGAACTTCATTTTCTCTCTCTCCTCCTTTCCTCCCTCCCCATCTCTGACAAAAAACCAATAAAACCCTTTATGAGCCAGGCAGTAGTGGTGCACGCCTTTAATCCTAGCACTTGGGAGGCAAAGAGGCAGGTGGATCTCTGTGAGCTCAAGGCCAACGTGGTCTACAAGAGCTAGTTTCAGGACAGAATCTAAAGCTATAGAGAAACTCTGTCTTGAATAAAATAAATAAATAAATAAATAAACCCTTTATGAACCTCCTCCCTCTTCTCTCAGGGTTCAGGGAATAAATAAATAAATAAATAAATAAATAAATAAATAAATAAATAAATAAGGAGGCAGAAAGTTTCTAAGAGACTGAGATAATGGATGAACACAAGAAAATAGTGTATTCCACACACAACAGGACTGATGCACACGTGAACTCAGATTGTAGCATGTCTAAAAGCACACAGGCTTCTGTGGTTTTAAAGAGCTGAAAAACATCATAAGGAGATTATGCAAATCATTGTGTCTGCACATGAAGGACATGATTATGCTAATTAGCCCACATGTTATCTATGGCTCCTAAGGTTCAGGAAGGGCCCTGATTAAGGAAGCCATGTCTTTATCCTCCGATGCTATACACATATACATGCCACTGTTTGATCCTGAGATCAGTAGTGTCCAGTTTAATATATGTTACTATATAATATAACCATTATAGATTTTTGGTTTTGTTTTGCTTTAGAAAGAACAAAAGAATATCTAAAATTTTCCAGATTTCAGGGATAAGCAATGCTTAACCAAGAATGCTTTGTTCCTATGACAAGCTGGTTTAGGTTAAACAAAAGTTGCTGACTGTGCACTTGGGAGCCCTGGAGATTCCTCACTCCCTTCCAAAAGCACCACTTCTCTGCAAATTCCAGAACGCCATGGCCGTGGCTGCTTTCTCATCAAGGATTCCAATTTGTCCAGACACAGAGAAAAGCGCAATGAAGAGGGCTGGAAAAAATTAAACACAGATTTCTTAATAAAGCTGAAAATAGCTTAATAAAGCTGAAAATAGTCCCCTGGCATCCCAAGGCATATTTATTTCTGTTTAAATAGATGACTTCCCATAGACTGTTCCCCACTCAGCAGGAATCCTGGGAGAGTCTGCATTTTAAGCTCTTTCCTGCTGAAATTCCACTGGGGACTATAAAGTGCATCTGCCAATCTGAATAAAATCACACACACACACACACACACACACACACACACACGGTCAAGTAACACCAATATCTTCAGTTATCCACATCTGGACTACTCCAAACAGATCCACTGTAGCTCCCTGCAAGAGCATGCAATTTGATGATGCTTTGGGCAAGAGATGCCATCCTGGGAATGGAGGAAAGAAGGATGGGGTGGACCAGTGACAGAGTCATTATTAGAAATTGTTTATTTCCTAGGACCTAGGATGCCTGAGGGATGCTTTAGCCCCTCTAATGGTGCTCTGATGTCCAGAAGATGCATATCCTTTTAAGGCGACAGAAAAATGGGGACCACATCCACCACAGACCCTGAGATTTTCCTCGTCCATCAGTGAGTTCTCAGGGAACCCACCAGGAGATGGGGATGTGCTGAGAGCCTTGCTCCAGATGAGTTCAATGACCTGGGATGGACGTGTGAAATTAAGAACTTCCTTTGAATGGTCTGTTCCTACTAAGCTTATCACCGCTGAGTCCTACAGGCGCCATAAAGAAATTGTGACCACCTGCTGTTCAAACTAGTGGCCCTGAATAGCCTGTTTTTATCTATTCAGTTTCGATGGTTAGCATGAACAGTTTTACGATCAATTTTTACTCCCTAAGTTTCTAAAAATGATTACAATAATTGCCAGTTTGTTCCTTGCCCCTTTCCCCTACCATCCCCCAACTTTCCCACAAGTAACCATTACCTATTTGATTTACATCTCTACTGTTAGAAGCATAAGCCATCTTGCACGCCTCGAAGGAACTTTTCTAACTAGGCATACCTACAGGCAGAACAGTGTGCCAAGTTGGCAGCATTTGCAGTTCAAGTTTGATGCAGGGTGAGAAACAGTTTTGTCTCCAGTGGTTACTATTTACATCTGGTAGGGTCTGGCATCTCACAATCAACTCACCAGCCAAAGCTGGAGCAATCCACTCTACATTCTGTACTACTCTATCTCCTTTGGGGATACACCAGGTTTTTCCATTTATCCTATAGGCAACATAACTTGTAAGCTTACCTTATAGTTGGCACCGCTTATCCCTTGTCCTTGTGTCCATCTCCCTTAACTCCTTACGGCATTGGCACAGTTATCAAAAATGAAGGAACTGTGGGTTTCTTGATTCTACTTCATTTTCTGTCTCTACACTGTTCCCATTAAATCCTGATATCGTCTATTTATTAGCCTTTCTCAAAGCCTCTTGTGGTTAAAATCATTCTTTCTAGAACAGTTATGGAAATTCACAATATTAAACTTTATGACCTACTATGACTTATTCAGGCCAGCAGTATGGCTAGCATGGTGAAACAAGAAGAGCATGTAACACACATGCTCTCAGGGTCATGCAAAGAATTCTGCAGAAGTGTCCATAGGTCTTTGTCAAGTGGGTCACGGTCTCCAGGGTCTTGCCACAAGGGAGCCATTCATGTTATTCTCAGGCCTTGTTCCCCAAAGAAGTCATATGACTCCTGCCAAGGACAGCAGAGCAAAACTGATGGCTAAGGAGGGACATCAAAAGAACTGCACAGAAACTTCAAGGACATTTCCAGAATAAGGGCTGGCAGTTTTGTGTCAGAGCAGGTGACACACTATTCAAGAAAGCACGAAGGAAGGGAAGCCGGGGTGAGCTCATTCTTAAGGAAGCCTCGGAGGAAAGAAGGAAATAAAAGACGCTAGAAAGAGCAAAATCATGAAACCTGCTCACAGAGAAAATGACATTAAGGGAGAGGTATGAAAAAGAACAGAAAGGGGCAATTGTGTTGAGAAGGAGCTGAAAACAATGAATCTTTCAATTTACAAGAATTAGAACTTACTGCTTTGAACTGCCTGGTGAGGTTAACTCGACCATGTAAAGAGTTCACCCAGGGACAAAAAAGTCAGAGGTTCACCTTGAGTCCTGAAAAATCTTGCTTTATGAATAAACATTGATAGAATTAATTCAACAATAATTATACTGCATAAAATATGAAATGTTAGAAAAAATATAATGGCTTAATTTTTGTAATGCTTTGGTGTTTTATTGTATTTAGTTTTAATTATGTAATAAATGTTACTTGTAGCACAATTAATAAAAACCCAGAGACAGATATTGGTGTTCAACCTGAAGGTCAGAAAGGCAAAACAGCAAGCCATTGGCTCTTACCTCTACTTTAGTCTGAAATGGTGATCCTACCTCCAGGAATCTCAGAATGAGACTGTCTGAGAACTGTCTTCTCCTGTTTTATATTCCTCTCTAGGGCTGGGATTAAAGGTGTGCACCACTACTGCCCGGTTTCTGTGGCTACTGGGATTAAAGGTGTGTGTCACCACTGCCTGGTCTGTAAGGCTGACCTGTATGGCTGCTTTACTCTCTGAACTTCAGACAAGCTTTATTTATTAAAATACAAGTGAACTATCGCTGCAGTTGATTTTTGTAATTTTAGTATTTTTATAACCTGACTACTGTTTCCCTGCCCTCTGCAATCCCCAGTTCCTCCACATCTCCCCTCCCACACAGATCTGCCCCTTTCCATCACTCATTAGAAAACAAGCAGGCTTATAAGAAATAAGAATATAATAAGATAAGATAAAACAAAACTAATACATCAGAATAGGGCCAAACAAGCAGAGAGAGCCCAAGGAAAGGCACACGAAACAGATATATATGCAGAGATCCACACATTCAACACTCAGGACTCCCACAAAAACTCTAAACTGGAAGCCATGTTATATATGCAAAGGAGATGTAGGATTAAAGAGATTAAATTGATCATTTTTTAGATAGATGATAGACAGGTAGGTAGGTAGATATATAATAGATTTTTTTAAAAAAGAAAAAAAAAAGCCCTGACATGGTGTCATGAGACAAGGAGCCTCCAAACAAGTGGTTGAGCTCACTTTCTGCTGGCGTCCACTGCTGGGCATTCCAAATACCTTTAAGAGTAGTTTGTTTCCCCAGTGAGCCTTGCTGGAAAAACTGAGTTTTCACCTGCATGTGGTTATCAATTGGCGGTGGGTTCTCGATCCTGGGTGGGCCATGTGCCCACTTTCCTGTCAGCTCTAAAACCCCATCTGGTGCAGGCTGGTTGAGGCCGTGTGCATGCTGCTTCCATTTCTATGAGTTCGTATGAGTTTTGCTCATGTTGATTTAAGGGACCTTGTTTTCTTGGTGTCCTCCATCCCCTCTGACACTTACACTCATTCTGCCTTCTCTTCCCCAGGGTTCCCTGAGCCCTTCATGGAGGGATTTGATAGAGGCATCCCATTTATGGCTGAGTCTCTCATTCTTTGCATTATGTCTAGTTGTGGGTCTTCGTATTTGTTCCCATCTGTCCCAAGAGGAACACCATCATCTCCGATGATGGCCAAGGAAAGCACTGATCCATGAGTATAGCAGAATGTCAGTAGGAGTCATTTTATAGCCCCCTCTTTCTTTTAAAGAAAAGTACTACTTGGTATTTACCCTAGGTCCCTGGGCTATCTAGTCCTAGGTTCTTCACCCAATTACTGTCAGGTAGGGGTTCCATCTTGTGGAGTAGGCCTTACCTCAAAATCAGACATTGGTTGGTTATTTCCACAAGCTTTGTGCCAACACTGCCATAGCAAAGCTTGTGGGCCTGACACCACTGGAGAGCGAAGGGATTATGGCTGGCTTGGTGTTTGCATTTCTCTTTTGATGGCATGCAGAGTACTTTCCTGTACCAAAGACACTAGATCATGGAGATGAGGCTCTGCATAGGCACCAGATCAGCTTCTCCATGTCCAATGAGTTGTGTAATGTTGTCTTTGTCAATGGGACTTAGCTATCAATTTGTTCAGAGGGGCCTATAGTCTTGGCAATAGCCTGGGTTGTTTGGGGGTTCCCATGGGGTCTCTTTGGCCAACAACTCAATCAGATGTAACCCAATAATACTGGAAGCTTCATTTGGTGAAAAAAGATGGCCGGTTTAGGCTCTGTATCTCCCAATTATTTGGTGACTTCATTTAGAGCCCATTCATACATATACATATTTTAAGATGCTTCTACTTGATGGGGGAAGAACCACTAGCCAATCACATCAAGTTGGGGTGTGGCTACTGAACCCCAGGTAGAAAATTGAGAGAACTCAGGTACGCGCTTTCTCCATGCGGTGTCCGCCAGAGGGATCGGATCGCGACTTTGGTAGAGTGAGTTCCCCTTTTTCCTTTCATTAAAAATACCTGTTTCTATTGAGCTAGCTTGGTTATTGATTTGTGCCGACTTGATAATTCGTCATCATCTGGCGCCAACGTGGGTTTTAGGGTCACAATAAGCTCTCGGGCTTAAGATCCTACCCACC
>PVIU01016157.1:0-45880 GCA_004026605.1 Ondatra zibethicus | reverse complement strand
AAGGAGTGCATTCAAAAAGACTCGGTTCTCAAAAAGTTAATACATGCAGAAGAGATAGGTCCTGGTGTCATTGTTTGTGGGTTCTCCATCTGCCAACTTTCGCCGCCACATTCAGAGAGTCTGGTTTGATCATATGCTCATTCAGTCCCAGGCCAGGTGGATTGGTGTGCTCCCATTAGTTCAGGCACACTGTCTCAGCCAGTCATAATTGTTTCTAACAGGCTTCAGAGATTTCCAAATCAGAAAGGAGGCTGGATAAGTGAATTTTGTTTTGAATTCACTAAGGCTGAGAGTCAGGATTTGAATGAATGGCTCTCTGGAAATGAAGGAACGGGAAGCATGGTAGAAGATTCTTCTTTATCTTCTTCACATAGACAACTCCGGAACTAACTGAAGCCAATTCCGCTAGAAAGCCGGTCACACTTTCTTCTATCAAGTCTCCCAACGAGAATAAATAGTAACTAGGGGTCATAACATCTTGTTTGTGGTTTCCCTCCCTCTACTACTCCAAGACCCTCTCCACCTCCCCTCCCATCCAGATCCACCCGCTTTCTGTCTTTCATTAGAAAACAAGCTTCTAAGGAATAATAATATAACATAATAATATAAAGATAAACAAAAGCTAACACATTAGAATTAGATAAGACAAACAGAAGGAAAAGAGCCTAAGGCGCGAAAGAGACACACAGAATCACGCATTCAGGAATTCATAAAAACACCTAAACTGGAAGCTATGGTATATGTGCTGTGGTATATGTGCAAAGGGACTGGTACAGACCCCATGCAGGCTTGTGCATACTGTCACAGTCTCTGAGTTCCTGTGTGTTTGATCATGTTTATTTAGAGGGCCTTGTTTTCTTAGTGCATCCCCTCTGGCTCTTACACTCTTTCTGCTTCCTCTCCCACAAGGTTCCCTGGGGCCTGAGGACAGGGGTTTGATGGAGCCATCCCACTTTGGGCTGTTTCAAGGTCTCTCACTTTCTGTAGAATGTCTGGCTGTGGGTCTCCATGCTTGTTCTTGTCTGCTGCAGGAGGGAGCTTCTGAAGATGGCTGAGCAAGGAACTCATCTATGAGTAGAGCAGAGTGTCTTTAAGAGTAATTTTATTGCTAGGTTTTGTTTGTTTATTTGTTTGTTTTTGTTTTTAGAACAGTATTATTTGGTTTTACCCTAAGTCCCTGGGCTATCTAGTCTCAAGTTCTTGGTCACCTGAGCAGAGTAAAATTTAATTTGGACTTAAGTCAAATTAAATATGGATTGGTTACTCCCACAAGTTTGTGCCACCATTGCCCAAGCATATCTCACAGACAGGACCCCCGCTGTAGATCAAAGGCTCTGTGACTGTGTGGCTGTTTACGGTTCTCTTTTGGTAGCATGCAGACTACCTTTCTGTACCAAAGAGGGAAGCACGTAAGGGTGGAGCCTCTATGCAGGCACACAGTCTGTTAGGCACATAGTCTCCATGTTGATTTCTCCATGGTTAATGGGTGGTGTAGGTGTTGTCTTCAGCAATGTGGCCTTGCCGTCAGTTTGTGGAAATCAACCTATGCTCTGGGCAACAGACTGAGTTGTTTGGGAATTCCCATGGGACTCTTTTGGACAACAACTCAAGAAAATTGAAATAACACCCTGCAGCCTATGTGAGTAGCACAGACTAAAGCTGGATATCAACAGCTTATGAATTCTTGGAAAATAAACAACTCGAGAGAAATTAAAAATAAATTTAAAACTTTTTAGAATTGAATGACAATGAAAATACAACACAATCAGACTTAGGGAACACAGTGAAGGTAGTACTAAGAGGCAAGATTATAGCACTACATGCCTATGTAAAAAAATTGAAGAAATATCATACTAATAACAACAGCACACTTGAAAGCTCTAGAATAAAAAGAAAAGAAGTCAGACCCCAAAGGAGTAGATGGCAAAAATAATCAAACTCATGGCTAAAGTCAGTACAACAGAAACAGACAACAGCAACATGAAAAATCAATGAAACAAAGCGTTGGTTCCTTAGGAAAATAAAAAGATTGACAAACCTTTCACAAATTACAACATCAAAGACTAATATGGGAAATTAAACAGATACTAAGGAAATCTATAGAATCAGAAGACATACTTTAAAAACCTTTACTCAATCAAATTGGAAAATCTAAAAGAAATGGATAATTTTCTTAATATATACCACTTACCAAAGTTAAATCAAGATCAGAAAGCAACTTAAACAGATCTCTACACCCTAGTGGAATAGAAGCTGTCATTAAAAATCTCCCAACCAAAAAAAAGTTCAGGGCCAGATGGTTTGAGCACAGAACTGTACCAGACTTTCAAACAAGAGTTAATGCCAATACTCCTCAAATTAGTCCACAAAATAGAAACAGACAAACTAATTTTATGAGGCCACAATTACCCTGACACCCAAACCACACAACGACTCAACAAAGAAAGAGAATTACAGACCAAGTTCCCTTCTAAACATAGATATAAAAAATAACAAAATACTTACAAAACGAATCCAAGAACAAATCAAAAAGACCATTCACCATGACCAAGTAGGCTTTATCCCAGAGATGCAGGGATGGTTCAACATATGTAAATCAATAAATGTAATCCACCATATAAACTGACTGAAAAAACAAAAACCACATGACATCTCATTAGATGCAGAAAATGCCTTTGAGAAAAACCAAACCCCTTCATAAAAGTTCTGAAGAGATTAGGGATACAAGGAACATACCTAAATGTAATAAAAGCTATATACAGCAAGCCAATTGCCAACAGCAAATTAAACGGAAAGAAACTCAAAGCAATTTCACTAAAAACAGGACCAAGACAAGGTTGTTCAGTTTCTCCATACCAATCAATATAGCAATTGAGGTCTTAGAGCAATAAAACAACTGAGGGACACCAAGGGGACACAGTAAGAGAACAAATCAAGTATCTTTATTTGTAGAGGCTGTGACAGTAAACATAAGTGACCCTAAAGTTCCGCCAGGAAACGCCTACAGCTGATCAACACTTTCAGCAAAATAGCAGGATGCACAATTAATACACAAATTTAAGTAGTCCTCTTGTATACAAATGTACTTAGAAAGAAATCAGGGAAACTCTACCTTTCAAAATAGCCTCAAAATATAAATTATCTTGCAGTAGGTCTAAGCAATCAAGTGAAAGACTTGAAGACACTAGGAAAGACAGTGACGACATCAGAAGAGAGAAAGCTCTGCCAGACTCATAGAACGGTGGGACTAATGTAGCCAAAGGCAATGTACAGATTTAATGCCATCCCCATCAAAATTCCAGCACAATTCTTTATAGAACTTAAAAGGACAATTTTCAGCTTCATATGGAAACATACATGCTCACGCACCAAAAGGATACCTAAAGGAATCCTGAATAATAAAAGAACTATTGAAGCTGTCATTGTCCTTGACTTCAAGTTGTAATACAGAGCATGTAAAAAATAGCATGGGAAAAACCAGACATGTTGATAAAGGGAAAAGAAATGAAGACCCAGAAATAAGTTCACACACCTATGGGCACCTGATTTTCTATAAAGAAACTAGAAGTACACACTGGAAAAGACAGCATCCTCAACAAATGGTGCTGGTCAAACTGGATGTCTGCATATAGAAGACTGCAATTAGAGTCATATTTATCAGCCTGCACAAAACTCGCTGCAAATGAAGCAATGATTTCAACCAGAATACCGAAATGATAGAAAAGAAAGTGGAGAATAGCCTTAAATTCATTGGCACAGGAAAAGAACTTTCTGAATAGAACACTGACAGCATGGGCACTAAGATCAACAATGAATAAATGAGACCGCATGAAACTGAGAAGCTTCTGTAAAGCAAAGGAAACTGTCATTTGGTCAAAGCAGCAGAATGGAAAAAGATTTTTACTAACTAAACATTCAGTAGTGACTCATATCCAAAATATATACAAAACTAAAAAACTGAACATCAAGAAAACAAACAAACAAATTTTAAAAATGGAATACAGATCTAAACAGAATTTTCAAAAGAGGAAACTCAAATGGCTGAAAAACACAAAGAAATGTCCAACATCCTTACTCATCAGGGAAATGCAAATAAAAACTACCTTAAGATTTTATCTTACACTATTCATAATGGCAAAGATCAATAAAACAAATGACAGCTCCTGCTGGCAAGGATGTGGAATGACATCCATCAATTACTGATGGAAATGCAAATTTGTACAACTACAATATAAAATTCAGTGTGGGAATTCCTTTGGAAGATGGGAATCAATCTACTTCAAGATCCATTCTTGAGCACATCCACAAAGGATTTTTTATCCTACCACAGAGACATTTGTTCAGCCATGTCCATTGACGCACTATTCATAATAGCCAGAAACTGGAAACACCTAGATGTTTCTCAATGGATGAACAGAAAAAGAAGATGTGAAATATTTACACAATGGAATATTACTCAACTGTTTAAAAACTGAAATCATGAAATTTGCAGGAAAATGGATGAAGCCAGGAAAAAAAGGTAACCCAGATCTCAAAAGAAAAATATGGTATGCATTCATTTATATGTAGATGTTAGGTCATTGATAAGCAAGATATAGCTCAAAGAATCACAGAAATTCAATGTAGCATAAGGGACTGGAGGGAAAGATGGATCTCTTTAGAAAGAGGAAATAGAATAGATAATTATGGATGCATGAAATGTGGTGACAGGGACAGCAGAACCAAGCTGAGTGGAGAAGAAAAAGGAAGTGAGGGAAGAAATATAAGGAGAGACAACTAAAATTAAGATCCATTTAAAGGGCCATGTGGATATCTAATACACTAGAAACTTCCTAAAATGTATACATATATGAAGTCAATCTAAATGAAATCACCAAATAATGGAGGAGTCCTAACTGGATGTCTCTGATCACAAAATGGAGCTTCGAATACCAGGATGGGTTATATCTAATAGAGCTGTTGGCTAAAGGGGTCCTAAAGGAAGCTCAAATAAGGCAAGAAATGGCCAGATCTATTGGTTGATTCCCTATAAACTAATAGTAAAGCCTTATAGCTAAAGACAACATCCACACAACTTATTGAACACAGAGTAGACTTGGTGCCTACCTAGAGCCTTTACCACCACAGATAGTGTTTATTATGGCACTAGAAGGTACTCTGCAGATCACCAAAGAGAAAGGTAAACGCCAACCCAGGTACAAACCCTTTGATCTTCAGTGGTGACCTACCTACAAAATATGCTGGTGCAATAGTGGCACAAAACTTATGGGAGAAACCAACCAATATCGGATTTGATTTAAGGCACCCTCTTGGAGATGGAACCCATACCTGACCAGGAACCTACAGGAAAACCAGATAGTACTGTTCTGCTACAGGAATGTAGCTATAAAGACTTCCAAGGACATTCTACTAATAGGTCAGTGCCTTGCTCAGCCATCATCAGAGTAGCTTCCTCCTGCAACAGATGAAACAAATACTGAGTCCCACAGCTAGACAATGTGTAGAGAGTAAGAGGCCTTAGAACACTCAGCCGGAAATGGAATGTCTCCATCAAATCCTTCCCCTCATGTCTCAGGGAAGGAACCCTGCTGAAGAGGGTGCAGAGAGTGTTAGAGGGAATGCAGAACACCAAGAAAACAAGGCCCTCTACATACCGTGCAATGGATGCACATATGAATTCACAAAGACTGAGAGCATGCACAGGGCCTGCATGTGTCTGCCCCAGATAAGAGCCTAGAGCTAAAAAGAGAATTGGATACATGCCTCATAGCTAACCTGGAAGTTATCTCCAATTGATCTCATTGGGGACAAACCACTCTCAAGGCGATGTCCTGTGCCCAATAGTAGATGGCCAACACAAAACTAACTCAATGGCATATTTGGAGGTTCATTGTCTCATAATGTCATCACAGGGCATCTTTTTAACCTTACAGTTCCTTTGCATATATATTATGGTCTCCAGTTTTGTTTTTTTGTTGGATTCTTAATGAGTGCGAATGGAGTTCTTATGTATCTCTGCATCTGTATGTGTTTCTTATGGTTTTTCTTTGGCTCCTTTTTTTTCTGTTGCTTATTTAGTCCTATTCTAGTTTGTTTGGTTTCATTTTATCTGATTTTATTATTATTCCTTAAGATGCCTGTTTGTTTTCTAAGGGGGGTATGGATTCAGATGGGAGGGAAGTTGAAGAGGAACTGGGAGGAGTTAGGGAAGAGGAAACCATAATTAGAATATATTTTACAAAAAAAATCTATTTTCAATAAAAAAATTTATTTTTAAAAAATGACTGATAGTCCTCATACTTTACAGTTCTATACAATATTTAAAGAGAACATCAGTTAAGAATGAAAAAATTGCAATTTTTAATTAATGTTTTGAAAGTATACAATATTTGCAGACAAATTAATATGCTTGTTATGTTCAGTCTTTTAATCTTGAAAACAAAGTGCCTCAAAGTCTTCAGGTCTTTAAAGAAACTTATACAATTTCCTCCACAAAGATTTATATATCTTTTAGTAAATTAGTTTCTAAGTATTTGCTATTTGTTGACAAAAATTTTTTTCCATATTTGCTGCATTCTAGAGCAATGCAGTTGACTTTTGTACAGCAATTTTTGCATCTAGCAAACATTAGAACCTTATTCATTCTAATAATTTGTAACTTGACTTTTACATTAAATCTCATGTTATCCGACATTGCCAATTTTGACTTGAAAGGAAGTAATGACAGACCTTTCCCTGAATCTCAAAATGGTGAGTGACAATGATTCCTATTGCTAGACATCCTCTAATTGGACCGTAGTGCCCTTCATACCCAATTTATGAGCAATTTTTTATGTTTAGCAAATGCTTTTTCTGTATCTCTCAGCTGATCATAAATAATTCACTTTTATTTTGATTATGTGGAATGTGATAGCAATTTATTTTCTAATGTGGAAACAGCTTTGGGTTCTAGGCACAAACCTGACCAGGTCATGAGTTGTCATTTGCTGGATTTGTCTTGATAATACTTAATTAGGATTTTTGCATCCATATTCCTAGGTGAAATTGGCTGCTAGTTTTCCCTCCTCATTCTTCACTGGATGTGTGATAAGGTCAGTCAGGGAGCCCTCTTCTCTTTCTGCTCAGTGAAGAAATTTCAGTGTAGGATTGTTTTTTGATATTTGGCAACACTCTTCCCAAAATTACTTAATTGTACACTTTTCTCTCTGGAATCACTGTAAACTCGTGACTAAATGGCTCCGATTGCTGTAACAACTTTTGTGGTTTTTGTCTGTGTGTGTGCTTATCAATTTTGGCAAGCTTAAGTTTTAGAAAGTTTGTCAATTTCTTCCAGGTGCCATAAATGTATTACTTTTAAGTTGTTTGTAATATCTTAGCAGCAGAAATAGTTGGATCCTTCTTTGCTCCTATATAGTTACCTTTTCCTTTTGTTAACATTTCTAGGATTTATCATGGGATATGATCCGTTATAGATTGTTTTTAAAATTAATTTCTTACATTTAAACCTTTTGGTTTAATCTTTATTACCTTCTGCTTTTGTGTTTTTCTAAATTACTAAGCTAGGTATTTCCTCTTAGTTTTTTGAGATAGGGTCTCTCATGTAGCGAAGGCTGGCCTCAAACCTACCTTCTAGCTGAGGATGACCTTGAACTCTTGATCTTCTTGCCTCCACCTCTTCTCAAGTACTGGAATTATAGGTGTCTGCCACCCTGCCTGGTTAAGATATATACATCTCATATACAACCTTTCTTTGTGCCTGCTAGACACATTGAAGTGGATCAGTTTATTCCAAGTGCTGTTTTAGTTGCAGCACATATATTTTATTGGACATTTCACTGTTGGCAAGTTACACCCCTGGTTTCTTCTTTGACATGTGAGTTATTTGGAATTGTTAGCTTTCTGAAGTATGGGGCTGCTTAATAATTCTCTTACCATGTAAATGAAATTTTGAATTATCTTCATAGTAAACTTCTAGCAATGTTCTTGCCATAACTTTTGCCACACACATATGCACATACACACATACATATGTATCCACATGAGTATGCATGTGTGTATGTATACATATAATTTCAGCTTCCTTTTGGCTTGTATGATGTTCGATCTTTATATTATGCTTCAAATACAATTTCTCATAACAGTGTAAACTGGCTTCATTCTTTAACCACTTAAAAACTGCCTTTAGTCAGGTAATGTATCCTTTACCTTTAGCAAACACGATGGCATCTTGGAGTTGTATCAATCACTGCAGTCCTTCTCAGTTATCAATGTGGTTACTTTTAGAGATTTACTTCAGTTCACAGTCCTGGTCGGAGGTGCAGGGGCCATAGCCTTCCTAACAGAATCCTGAGGCAGCTGAGTTATCTCATGGAGACGGAGAATGCCTTGTAGTCTGCCTCTCCCTTCTTATAAAGTCATGGGAGCTCCATCCTGCGGCATCTGTATAACCCTTGAAGCCCTCCCTAAGGCACACTTCCAGTTCTTTCTTCCTCCCAGCAACTTCTGAGGATCAGCCTCCAGCATGAGTTTTAAAGGACACAACCATTATCAAATCAGAGCATCTGTCTACTCTTATTTTTCTATTGATCTTGACCTTTTACTGTTTCCTTATTTCATTTTCTCTCTTACTAGCTATAGACTTATATACTAATTTCTGTATGGCCATTTTAAGTGGTTATGCCACAAATCACACTAATATTAAAATTAACCAGCATTGCTACTCTTCTTGCAGAGTATCCAAATTTCCATGGGCTGCACTGTGACCCTTGTACTATTCTCCATGTCTGTTTAAAGCCTGGAAGTGCACCAGGCTTCAGGGTCTAGAACATGCTTTTGTTCTTTTTGAGAAAATCAAGTTTCAAGACCAGCTCAGGTGAATATAGTTCACAAAGTTACTTACAGACAGAAATGGTTAAAAAGGATGGTAGAGACCTAGAGCTACTTGGCAATCTACCACATGGTGCTTCAGAATTCCTAATAAGCAAGCCTCTAGGGAAATGTAAAATCTAAGGTGAATTAGATTAGCTGATACATTAAGTTTATGTTAATATCATTCAGTTATTGAGAAGGGAAGAAAAATAAATTTTTAATATGATTGGAACTATCACATACAATTTGAAAAACAGACTTGAATTTTAGAAATAAGGTTTAGTTCTGTATAGAAGGCACAGTGGTCCTTGTGCTCACAGATAAGCTAGGAAAACCTGGAATGTTAGACACACTGGGTCCCTCAAAGGAAGAGATGCCAACCTGTTATCCGCCTGGAAGGCTGGGATCAGATATGATTATGCATCATGTAGTCAATCTATAGAACCTATCTTATGGAAGGTGTCACATCTAGTCAGTCTCTAGGACCTACCTTACAGAAGGTATCACATGTAGTCAATCTACAGAAGGATCTTCCTCTGTAGATCTCCACTTTTTGAAAGTAGGTCTCACTGATCCCGGAACTCACCGGCTGGCTGGTGAGCCACAGGGATGTGCATGTCTCTGCATCCTCATCCCTAGGTTCACAGCATGCAGCACCATGCCTGCGCTTCCTGTAGCATAGCATGAAGGGCCGGCTTGTTGGGGTTTCTGTCCTGCCTGGTCCCCCAGCCATTTAGTCCCAGAGAAAAATCACAGAGAGTCTGCGTTAGGTTATAAACTGATTGGCCCATTAGCTCAGGCTTCGTATTAGCTCTTGTAACTTATATAGTCCATTATCCCTATCTGTGTTAGCCACATGGCTCAGTACCTTTTTCAGCAGGGCAGGTCACATCCTGCTTCTTTGGTGGTCTGGACAGGAATGGCAAGAGAGCTTCCTGCTTCCCAGAATTCTCCTATTCTCCTTGCTCCGCCTCTACTTCCTGTCTGGTTGTCCCACCTATACTAATGGCCAATTAGCATTTATTTAAATCATGATTGACAGAATATGGACAATTCTCCTGCACCACTCCCCTCTCTTTTTTTTTTAAACAAAGAAAAATATCCATAGTCCATTTTTTGGGAATGTGGGCTTAGTATCCCAAGCTGCTTCCAGCTGGTTGGGGGCACTGATAATCTTATGGGGACCCAAAGAAAATTTAGAGTTATGATCAAGTCCTGACTGGAGTATCCTGTGAGTCTTGATCATCTCAGGCAGCAATCTTGAATCTGTTCTGTATGTAGAACTCAGACATCTGGGCCATCTGTTCCTACTGGAGATTTCTCAGGTGGTCTTCCTTGATCAAATCTGAGTTTTCTTAACTCAAAATGAATCCACAGCCTCTCATTTCCTGTGGAAACAAAAGTAAACCCTCTTCTCCAAAGTAATATATCTTTTGACTTCAATTTTGAAGTCAAGGTATTTTCAAAATACCTATCTTGGATTAATTCAGCAGCATTTATAAGCAAATATCTTTTAGCAGCTGTTTCTCCTTCCTCAGCATTCAAATAATTCAAAGAGAGAATAATAACATACTGTATCCAGATTCTCTGTGTGTTTTCCATCTTTATGCGGCTTTATTTTAAACTCTATTTCTTTTATTTTTAATTTTTGGCTTTTTGAGACAGGTTCTCTGTATCTTTGTCCTGGAATTCCCTCTGTAGACCAGGCTATCCTTGAACTCACAGAGATCTGCCTGCCTCTGCCTCCAGGCACTGGGATTAAAGGTGTGTGATACCACACCTTGAAGTCACAGAGGTCAATTTACCTCTACCTCACAAGTGTTGGGATTAAAGGTGTGTACCACCACACCCAACTACTCTCTTTCTTTTTTAAGAACTTTAACCTTTAGCCTGAATATATTTTTAACACACTGTAAACCATTTAGAGTTTTTTTTAATCTCTTTTACTGTATATCTCTCTTTTTCTGAATACATGAGTCTTTAATTTGCCAAGCTATATGGGTAGGATAAAAGCCGTGGCTTTGATGGCTGGATCCAGCCCATTCCCTTAGCTTTCTGCAATTCCAGCCTCATGGTGGAGGTACCGGCAGTAGCCACATTTATTACCACAACTCTATGGCATTTCAAGGTCCCTGCCAGCAAGCAAGCTGCAGCATTCTGCTCACAGACCACATTCAAATGTTCCCTGGCTGGACCGCCTGCCTGAAAGAGTCAGAGTCTGCCCTGGCAGGATGGCCCAGAATGCCGGCATTTTAAAATGGCACAGCTTTTTTCTTGCTATGGCTGAAAACCGAAAAGCATGCGGTCGGCTTTTATCAACATTATTTAAGTGTTTTGTGGCAGGACCTCTTAAAAGAGCTGCAAGGTTTTGCAGCTAAAGCTGAGTCAGGACGCCTCTCTTAGATGAGAGTGCTTGCTTGCCTCTAGCAAGCAGAGCAGACCCAAGAAATTGCTGCTACCAAGAAAACATGCTTTACTCTATTCTTTCCCAAGCTTTCTCAGGCTTTCTGTGGATGCAGTTATCCACATTGGGCACCATTCTGTAACATGAGGGCCTGCTTGGGGTTTATGTCCTGCCCAGTTCCCACAGTCATTAGGTCCCAAAGAATCACACAGAAGGTCTACATAAGTTATAAAACTGATTGGCCTATTAGCTCAGGCTTCGTATTAGCTCTTCTAACATATATAGCGCATTATTCTTATCAATGTTAGCCACATGGCTCAGTACCTTTTTCAGCAGGGCAGATCACATCCTGCTTCTTTGGTGGTCTGGACAGGAATGGCAAGAGAGCTTCCTGATTCCCAGAATTCTCCTATTCTCCTTGCTCCGCCTCTACTTCCTGTCTGGTTGTCCCACCTATACTAATGGCCAATCAGCATTTATTTAAATCATGATTGACAGAATACGGACAATTCTCCTGCACCAATGTAGGTACTAGAGATCTGCACTTGAGTCTTTGTGCTTTCCCAGAAAACATTTTACCAGTGGAAACAGCTCCCTGGTCCAACGTCTATGGCCCCAGTGTCCAATCAGTTGCCCAGCTTACACTCAGGTCTTGATAGGTATTTTATTTTTAAATTTATAAGTCAACATAGTAATTTTCACCTCCCAACCCTTTAGGCAATAACTGAAATTCTCAAAAATTGAATCTTAAAGCTCTTCTTAAAACTTGCATTCTAAGTGACAAAGAGGACATTGTGAGTGGTAGCCTGGAGTGCACTAGTAAAGGAGACATGGTGGGACTTTCACAATGACAATACATCTAATGATAAACTACTGAAATTCACATCTACCATTATCATGATATATTTATTGAACTGATGAAACTAGAAACAAACCATGAGCTAATGCTTGATGGGAACAGAATTTAAAACATCCCTATACAAAAAAGAAATTTTCAGTACAATTCCAAAAACTAATTTCAGTACAACACCACAAAATTACATTCCACACAGCAAATATATTATTCCAGTGACAGCATAGTGTGCCCTTTGTGATCTTGATCAATATATCATTCATACTGTCCAAAAATAAGATACTATTCCACTAAAACTGCAGGGATATATCTTAAAGAGCCAATGATAGATGAGGTATAAGGTTATAAATTTAACATGCTTTGTTAAGATTTGTGTATCACAATTTTGGTTTCGTTGACTCAGTGATACTAAACTGCCGATTGGGTTTAGTAGCCTCCTGCATCAGCTCTTGCAACTGTCCAATTTGCTCATCACGAAAGTCATTGAGTTTTTCTTCTGGGAGAGAGGTGCCAAAACAAGCTTTTCCTGTTGAACTCTGTCTGCTGTCCTTAGCTTGTTGCCATAAGACCGCTGCATAGGCCTAGTAAAGAGACAGAAAAGGAGCAGTTAGAGACGGGAAAACACTGAGGCTCACAGGGTCATGGGGTACTGAAGTTTGCAGCTCCCAAGTCACCAGTTGGGCTCCATCACTACATTTACTGTAATTGATTTAAAAGATACAAAGTCATGGTTTTAGTCTTCAGACATAATTTCAAATATATCTTATTTTCAGCATTCTAAAGGTTTTTACACACATTTAGGAGAGTCCTTAATCTGAAAACTAATAGCAGAAGTCTGCTGTAGAAATACACACCTTTAATCACAGCACTTGGGAGGCAGAGGCAGATGGATCTCTGTGAGTTTGAGGCCAGCCTGGTCTACAGAGCTAGTTCCAGGACACCCAGAACTACAAGCACAGTCCCTGCAAGATTCTAGGGCTAGATGAATCCCAGTGCTGACAGAAGAAATAGACATAAGCTCCTATCCCTAACCCAGAAGCTATCTCCAACTGACAATCACTCACAAAGAAAAATTAGTTTCTTCAACAGAGTCTCACTGGGTATACACACCATAGCTAGGGGAAGGCCTCATGTCCAGAAGTAGATGGGCACCACAAAAGGAACTCAGTGGTATTTTTAGTCTCGTAATGCTTGTTTAGGCATAAATTTTTTAACCTTACTGGTCTTTGCTTATATACTATGATTTGTGGTTTTTATGGGTTTGGTATATGTGTTTCTCATGCTTTTTGTTTGTTTTGTTTTAATCTGATTTTTATTATTGCCTGTTTTCTAAAGAGAGAAAAAGAAGCCACGGAGTAGAAAAAATGGAGAGGTTGGAAGGATCTGGGAGGAGATGAGAGAAGGAAAACAGTGATCAGAATATATTGTATGAAAAAAAGTTCAATAAAAAGTAAATTTAAAAATGGGCCAGGGGTCTGAACAGAGTTCCCAATAGAAGACATAAAACTGGCCAAGAAATACCTCAAAAAAGTGTTTGTCATCTTTACCAATTAGGCAAAAGCCAACTAAAACAACTTTGAGATTTCATCTCACGCTATAAGGATCTAAGATCAACAAACCAACTGAGAATAAACACTAGTGAGGTTGTGGGGTAAAGGGAACCCTCATTCATTGTTGCTGGGAAGGAAACTAGTACAGTCACTCTGGAAATCAGTATAGGAAGAAAGCAAATTTACCATATGACCCAGCTATACCATTCCTTGGCAAATGCCCAAAGAACTTGACATCCTACTCTACAGCCGTGTGCTCAGCAATGCTTATTGTCACCCTTTTGACAACAGCTATGAAACTTAAGGATAATGAAAATGTACACTAAAGAATAATATTTAGCTGTAAAAATTAAATCATGAAATTTTCAGGTAAATGGATAGAACTAGAAAGGATCACACTGAGTGAGGTAACAGAAATCCAGAGTGACAAATGATTCTCTCTGTTCCCCCTAGGCCCAATCCCCCAGTCTCACCCCAGTTCTGCAGCTGAGCACCTGTGGCAGCCTTCACTGCCCCCCATCTTATCTCCTGTTGATGTCACAGACCTTCACTGCACCCCCATCTTATCTCCTGTTGATGCCACAGACCTTCACTGCACCCCATCTTATCTCCTGTTGATGCCACAGACCTTCACTGCACCCCATCTCATCTCCTGTTGATACCACAGACCTTCATTGCACCCTATCTTATCTCCTGTTGATACCACAGACCTTCCGTTCTAACCTCCATGCCTCTACTTGCTGCTGTGGCCCAGTCCCCAAATGCAGTAGGCACCACCTGCTAACCCAACCAAGGTCTGCTCTTACCAGGAAACAAGTAGGCTGAGGGTGGATACGCACCTCTCCTCCTGCTCCTCTGGACCCAATACCCCAGTCCCATCCCAACTCTGTAGCAAAAACCTGCTCCAGTCTTCCTTTCCTCTCTGATCCCATCCCCAACAGAATCAATTAAGAAAGCACAAACTGGGAATAATGGAAATGAAAGGTTTGAGAATTTGAACAAGAACTACAGAAGTAGGTTTTACCAACAGAAAACAAGAGATGGAAGAAAAAATCTCAGGCATAGAAGATACAATAGAAAGAAATAGATATATTGGTAAAAAACTGTTCAATCTAAAAAATTCCTGACACAAAACATCCAGAAAATCTGGGACACTATGAAAAGACCAAACCTAAAAATAATGAGACTAGAATAAGAATCCCAGCTCAAAGACCCAGAAAATATTTTCAATAAAATCATAAAAGAATGCTACATTCCACAGGACTATACAGTGAAAGTACAGCTGGCGAAATCTCTAGGCTAACCCGTAAGAATCACAAGTATTCCAGTGGAGGAAATCCGACTTTCAGAGCTTCGGGGATACCTGCCTTTTAAAAAGTCACTGTCATTTCTGTGAAACCCTGTGAAGCCATAGCGCTCTCCTTTCTCCATAGCGGAATTCATCCCAAAAACCTCAGCAGTGTATTAGAAAATTATTAAGCATAACTCCCTTCTATACAAGCAACTGGATGACCTTTTCACACACTGGTGGGCCCTGGTGTGAAAGTATTCATTCAGTCAATGAAATCTTTGTTCTCATAAGTCAAATCTTCATCAAGCTAGCCAACATTATACAGACTTAGCAGATTGTCTAAGAGATTCTCAATACACTACAGGCTATTGCTACTGCCCTTGGCTGTCCCCCTATTTGCTGAAGGCATCATGCACTGCAGACGTAGGAACGTATGTTTAAACATATATGTAACAATAATTAATGAAAAAAGTCATGAATTTGAAAGTGGGCAAAGAGGGGTATGGAGGAGGTTTTGAAGGTAGGAAAGAGAAGGTGGGTTGATGTAATTATAATCTCAATAATTTTTTAAAATGTAATTTTGTTCTAAAGCAAAAACTGCTTATTGTTTAAGAAAGTATAAAATTAAATGTACATAAGAAAATTGTAAACTTTAGAAGAAGATTCATAGACTATAAATACAAATTTTAAGTATGCACAAGATACGATTCCAAATGTCTTGAGCAGTTGAAGGGAATTATTTCCAAGTTTTTAAACACTGAGCACTGATATAAAAAACACTGGTGAAAAACTGTAGTCTGGTTTCTGTTCAAGGTTTCTCAGGGGTATCCATGAGTTAATGTGACTCTGTATACTCATCTTTCAAGTCTTTCAATTATGCCTCCTCTTAAATGAGTGCTAGTAAATGTTTTCACAATAACGTGTGATCATATTTACTCAAGTGTCTTAAACCTTTTGATATTTGATAACTTCTAACAAGATCTAAAGCCAGTCCTTTTTGGCCTCAAACTTTAAGAGTTTCTAGATTGGCCCTGGAATATTTCAAAAGAATCAATTTCTTCTTATAAACAGAAATGTTGGCTAATTAGTCTTACTTGATTATTAACTCGCACAGGAAGCATTTCTGAAATAGTGTTGCAGAGCTTTCTGTAAGTCAAAAGTGTACAAGTATGTTGTACGGCAGTTATGAAATTCCTAAACATCTGATAGTACCAGGATAAGGTTATCAATAATAGTTCTAGGTATAACTTTAAAATACTGTGTCACAGAAAATACATTCAAGTTCAAACAAATACAGCTAATCAACATACAGGGTCGTATATATATGCATACACACATGCACACACATACAGTTTCCTGCTGAGTTCATGTAATATTGCTTGTATGTATGTGATTTCAGGATTATAGTGGTTTGAAAGAGAATGGCCCCATAGGCAAATATATTTAAATACTTAATCCCCTGTTGGTAGAACTATTTGGGAAGGCTTCAGAAATATGGCTTTGTTGAAAGAGGTGTGTTCCTGGGGCTGGGTTCCTGAAACTACCCCAGTTAGCAAGCAAGCAAGCATGCTCATTCTCTCTCTGTCTCTGTCTCTCTCTCTTCCCTCTCTCTCCCCCTCTGTGGTGATTTGAAAGAAAATGTGCCCAGGAGGGAGCTTCACTACTGGGAGGTGTGGCTTTGTTAGAATAGGTATGATCTTGTTGGAAAAAAATTTGTGTCACTGTGGGAATGGACTTCGAGGTCTCATTTGCTCAAAGTTCTCAGTGTGACACCGGGGCCACTTTCTGCTGCCTGCAAGATGTAGACTCTTGGTTATTCTCCAGCACCACGTCTGCCTGCATGCTGCCATGCTCCCTGCCATGATGATAACGGGCTGAAACTATAAGCAAGTCACCCCAATTAAATGTTTTCCTTATAAAATTTGCCATGGTCATGGTGTCTCTTCACAGCAATAGAAACCCCTAAGACACACACTCTCTCTCCCTCCCTTCCTCCCTGATGTCTCAACATATAAGTTCTCAGACACTGCTCCAGTGCCTTGCTTTCAGCCTGCTTCCATACTCCCCAACATAATCATTATGGACTCTACTGACCTCTGAAACCAGAGCTGCACATTAAATTGTTTCTTTCATAAGTTGCCTTGATTGTGGTGTTTTGTTCACAGCTATAGCAAAGTAACTGAGATAAAGATTAACAACTTGGTATTGGATAACCAGCGAGGGGCACCTCTCTGAGGAAGACTAATTCTCCCTATCTCAGAAGCCATTAGTTTATTTCCATTTTATTCATTTCTGGCATGAGTTTGATTATTTCTTCTGTCTGCTGCTTTTGGGTTGCTTTTATTTCCTTGCTTTTCAAAACTCTTGAGGTTTATTACTAAGTTATCTGTCTGGGCTTTCTGACTTTTAAATACAGACCCTTAGAGTTTCACTTTTTGGACTGCTTTCCTACCCCGGAGGCTTGCTTATGCTATATTTTCATTTAATTCCAAAAAAATTTTATTTCTGTCTTAATTCCTTCAATAGCACATTCCATCTCCATGGTCCACTAGTATGTTTTTAATCTCCATCAGTTTGAACATTTTCATCTGTTTCTTTTGCTACTGATTTCAAGTTTTAATCTATAATTAAATATAATACAATCAGATATCATAACAAAAATAATAAGACCAATAACTTAAAACAGATCTGGGACAAAAAAAAAACCACATTCTTCCAACTGAAAACAAAAACAAAATAGCATCTGAGCTCCAGAAGCATTTACAGTGGAATTCACCAGACTTTCAGAGCTCTGTAATCCACTTCTTAAATTACTCTAAAATAGAAGGAACATTCTCAAACCCCTTCTATTAAGCCAGTACTACTTTAATATCAAAACCAGATAAACACACATACATATAATACAAAACAACTGAAAACTATAGATCCCGGATGAACATAGATGCAAACATTCTCAACAAAATACTTGCAAAGCAAATATAAGTACATATCAAAAAGATCATTCACAGCTATCAAATTGGTTTTATCTCAGAGACTTAAGATTGCTTCAACACATGCAAATAGACAAATATAATAAATCAAAAATGAACAAAAGCCACATGATCATCTCAATGGGTACAGAGAAGACCTTTAATAAAATCCACATCCTTTAAAAGCAGGAAGAGTTTTCTTTAAGGATCTGGCCCTTGTAGATAGGCTGTGCTGGAATGGATGGCCCACATAAAGGAGTACGTGAGCATTGGACTTGATGGGCTATTTAAAAAAAATGCAGGGACATGAAGTTAGGAGGATGAAGTGGGAAGTAAATATGATCAAAATACATTGCATAAAGATTTCAAGAGCTCAATAAAGATAACGTATTTTTTAAAAGTAACATGGATCCTAGGCTATTACTGAAAAGTCAGCTGAATGCCTTTAAGAGAAAATAGTGGCACAGATTTAAATCGCTGCTTAGTATCAAAGTTAATTCCAACAGAGGCAATGAAAATTCATGAGTGATTTTACTTTTAAAAATTATTAGCAATAACTAAAATAACTATAAATTTCAAAGTTTACTTGGAAAGCTTTTTGTATTTTTTTCTATTTTCCTGTATCTTAAAGTTCAAAACCTTGTAAGAATATTTCTATTTATTCTGTATTATTAGTGTGTGTGGTGTGTATGCGATGGCATGTGTGGAAGTCAGAGGACAACTTTGTGGGGTCAGGCCTCTCATTCCCACTACATGGGATCCAAGAATCAAACCCAGGTTGCTGGTTAGTTTTAGTTTTGCTTCGTTTTGGGTAATATACTTAGATGATATAAAGTGCTTAAAGGGAGGTAGGACCCCTCAAAAAAAGGGAGGTAGGACTCCACTGAAGCTGGTCTAGTGGCACAAAACTGTATTCCTAGCATTTGGAAAGTAGAGGCAGGAAGAACAAGGATTCAGTGTCCCCCTCTGATACAAGCAAGTTTAAGAACATTCAGGACTATGGGAAATCTAAAACCAAAGAATCCAGTACCTTGGCTGAGTGTGTGGTAGCACATGCCTGCAGTCCCTGCACTTGGGAGAGGGAGGCAAGATGAAAGTTTGAGGCTAATGTGCACTACATCAGACGCAGTCCCAAAAAACAAAAGAAGGGTTAGGGAGACGGCTGAGCGGTTATGGTACTGCCTGCTGTTTAGAACACACGCTACTCTGTTGAACTGGGCCTTTGGATTTGGCTACAAGAGTACTCTTACTTGCTAGACTACAGGACGTAGGTTTTTTTTCCTTACTTTGTGTGTGTGTGCAGTACATGAGACCCAAGCACTTAATTGTACTCTATAGTTCTAACTGTAGGTACAATGAGCTGCAGATCTCCAGCACGAAGGCACATTGCTTCACCTTACCCCATCCCAACAACTGCCACTCTAGGTTCCAGATTTAGGAGTTTGACTATTTGGACATCTGTGTAAAGGCTCAGGCAGTGTGTCACCTGTGCCTAGTGTTTTTCATCTAGCACACTTCCTCCAGGGTCATCTATGTTGCTACTGATAGCAGATCCTTCTTTGGGATGCTAAATACTGTGAGAGTCTAAGCATCTTCTTACCTCTTCACCTGAAGAATGCTACCACACCTCATCCATTCTGAATAGTCTGCAGTAGACACAGAAGTGTCAACATCTCAAGAGTTTACTATCCAACTCTGAATAAATGTCCATAACTGAGATTTCTGGATAGTACAGTATTTTGCTATTAATTTGGGGCACCACTACACCATTTGTATCAGTGGCTATACTCTGCCTTCGGAATATTTCATGTGCAAATAAATATTCTAATTGCTTCACATCCTTACCTTATGTTCTATGTCTTGCTAATAAATCCTGTCCTTACAGGTATACCATGAGATTTCACTGTAGCTGGGCTCACATTCCCTTAGTGATCCTGATGCTGAGCCTCTTTCCTCTTCTCTGTCACTGCATATTTTCCTTACAGAAATGTCTATTCAAGAGTTTGCCCTATTTTTTAAATTGGGTTATTTGGCTTTTAGTTACTGATTTGTAGGGGTTCCTTACACACTTTGAACATAAATCCTTCATGAGAGGAATGGTTTCCTTGTTTTCTTCAATTCCTTAGGTAGTCTTACCATTTTATGACTATTTTCTTTGCTGTTCAGAAAGAAGCTTTTGGTTTTATATTGTCCCACTTGCCCAGTTCCAGATTTATACTCTGTATTTTTAGTGTTACAGCCAAACGTTCTCACCACCTCTACTTCTAGAAGTCTTCCACTACCCGGTCTACTGCAGTGCCCAGTCTAGCTGACAAGTCTTTAACCAATTCTGAGTTGGTAATTTTTGGATGATGTAAGATTCCCAGTTTCATTCTTTCCTCTGTAGATCTCCGGTGTTTGCCAACACCCGCTGCTATCTCCGGTGTTTCCCAACACCCACTGTTAAAGACTGCCCTCTCTCCACTGGGCATTCTTACTGCCTCTGAAAGACACACGGGGGTTTCCTTCTGGACTCTGCTCTGTTCTGCTGCTCTGCGTTTATGCAGTGTCACACTGTTGTGATTACTGTATCTTTACAATGTAATTTGAAATCTGAAACTGTGATGTGTCTGGCTTTGCTCACTCTCAGAACTGGTTTTGGCTACTGAGGACATTTGTGATTCCATATGAATTTTATGATTATGTTTCTCTGTCTGTAAATAAAGTCATTTATAGTTTTCATATTTTTAGATTTATTTATACAGAAATACTTTTCCTGTATGTGTCCTTCAGGTGTGCCTAACACTGTCAGAGGGAAGAAGGTATCAGACCCCTTAAAACTAGAGTTACAAATGGTTGTGAGCCACTCTTCAGTGCTTGGAACTGAACCTGGGTCCTCTACAAGATCACACAGTGCTCCTAACTACTTAGCCACATCTCCAGCCCCATCACTGGAGTTTTCATAGGAATTAGTGTGTAGCTTTGGGTAATAAAGATATTTTTAATTATATTAATTTTTCTAGTCCATGAACCTTTCTGTTTATTTTTGCTTTCAATTTCTTTCAACATGCTTTGCTTTTCAGCACACATCTACTTCATATTCTTAGTTTATCTTCAAGTATTTTCACTCTTTGCTGCTGCTGTAAATGGGTTCAATTTCAAATACCTATTAGTGCACAGAAATGTCTGATTTTTTTATATGCTCATTTTGTATTCTATGACTTTGCTGAATTTGTTGATTAGCTCTAATAGTTATTTGGTAGGTGTTGAAGGTTTTTTTTTTTTACAGTCAAAGAACTTCATAGTTAGAACCGCACAATATATACTTTCACTTGAAAAGCTTATTGCACTAAGCAAAATAATTTTATTTCATCCATTATCAAGTAGTGTGCGAAGGCATGTCATTATACTCACATATTGGCAGCTAAATGCTTAACTTGTTTCAAGCTATTACCAATAAAGTCACTGTGAATTTTTTTTTAAAAAAAATCATGTAATCCATAAATCAAAATAATGTTCCTTCTTCCATTCTGATTTGGTTGTACTTTCCTCTCTTGATTGTTCTGTCCAGGTCTCTCATTCTTTAAATAAAGCAGTGAGAATGTGATCCTGTTCTTAGCGGTAGTGCTCGGTTTGGCACTGCGATGCACTCCTATCTAACACATGGCCTAACTGATTAAAGCAGACCACAGCTTTAAACAACTGAAATGAGAACCACAGTGGACACCAAGTCTCACACAGATTCCTCCGAGAACAACACAATGATGGAACAGGCTGGCTGCACACCAATAACAGTGCCGTCAGGACACACAAGCTCACACCCTTCCTACGTCCTGTAAGACAAGAGCAGGCAAGAAGAGGAGTGCTTGCGTACAGGGCCCCATACCAAGTCCTCTACTCCACAGTTTAATCTGCACTGTTTTACACTATTAGTCATAAGAGCATAAGAATATTTTAAGTACTACGAAATATACTTCATTAGTAGTCATACAAATTATTAACATTCTCTAAAGCAACATGCTAGGAAACATGCTTCCCATATCTTCCCTTGCAATGAGTAGTCTACACACTGTCCTCCTTTTACAATTAAAAAGAAAGTTCCTTTGGTAAAATATAAAATACTCTTAGGGAGCAATTAAACTACTTTGATCATATGCTTCTTTTTCAAAGCAATTATGGACATATATTTAAAAGAATAATAATTTACACATCACTAGATAAAATATTTTCAAATTGCCATGAGGTTTACATTTTAAAATACATTTTTGAAATTGTTTTTTAAAATACAGTGGGATTTTTCAGCCTTCCAAACACTTAAAGCCTCTGTCTAGTATGGGAATTAGCATCATACTTGGAAGTTTAGATACATTCCACCTTACTGCCTGTCCTTAGAATGTCTGCAGATCTGAACACACAGTGTCGCAGGAGAGATGTGGTGGTCAAAGGAGAAAGAGAAGAGAAAAAGTGGTGCGGAATAATTGTCTGTATTCTGTCAATCATGTTTTAAATAAACGCTGATTGGACAGGCAGGAAGTATAGGCGGGTCAACCAGACAGGAAAGGGAGGCGGGGCGATGAGACCAGGAGAATGCTGGGAAGGAGGAAGCCCATTCCTCCTCATTCCTGCCCAGACCACCAAAGAAGCAGGATGTGACCTGCCCTGCTGAGAAAGGTACTGAGCCATGTGGCTAACGTAGGTAAGAATAATGGGTTAATATAAGCTACAAGAGCTAATAAGAAGCCTGAGCTAATGGGCCAATCAGTTTATAATCTAATGTAGACTCTCTGTGTGATTTTCTTTGGGGCCTAATGACTGTGGGACCTGGTGGGAGGACAGAAACCAACCATGCCCTCATGTTACAAGAAAGAGTGTCAGAGAGGGGATAAGATCAGCTTATTCTAAGGCTTAAGAGTTAGCAAATGATAAAGGAAAGTAAAAGCCATGTTGAATAGAAGCCCTACTCTTAGTGATGGGAACACTTAGCTGATTTCCATGTTGTGCAAAGACCACAGATATAGTCACACATACTAAGAGATCTACATCATTAAGTAACATAATCTTATTGGGCCACTGTCATGCGTATAGTTCTCAGTTAAAATGTCATCATGAAGTACATAATTATGCTCAATTTTTTTTCATTTTATTACACATATACATATCCATTTGCATCCTATATTATATATGAAAATATTTGTTCAAATCTTTTTTTTTTGTAGACGGGGTCTCACTATGTAGCTCACTATATAGACAAGGCTGGCCTCGAACTCACAGAGATCTACTTGCTTCTGCCTCCTGAGTGCTTGAATTAAAGGCCACAATGCCTGGCCTCTCATATACTTAGCACAATTAATAGTTCTCTAATAAAACCTAAGTGAAAGAAATTTACTGTTTTAATTATTCCTTCCTCTGAGTTAGACCAAATGTGAGGTGGAGTCTCACAGACTAAACATTTGGGTCTTTTCCTCAGGAAACAAATTCAGGTGAGGGTACAGATCACCTAGAATGTAGCAGGCCCTGGGAGAGAGCAACGAAAGGAGAATAGGATAGAAAAGAAAGAAGGGAGGGAGAGAGGGAGGGAGGGGAGGAGGGAACATGAACTAAAATCCCAGAAAGCAGCAGCACCGTGTGTGAACCTTTGGCAAAGGCCGGCTGAGGAGAGCACCGGTGACAGCGGGCAAGTTGGAAGGCAGCAGATCCAAAGCCATGTGATCTCGGCCCACCAACAGTCACTGAGTGACTGTGTCTGCCCTAAGGCCATTACAACTGGAGTGTCTTAGCTCCACAGACTCCTAGCTCAGTCATCACAAACTAAGATGATGTCAGCAGCTGAACACAGCAGAAACTTCCCCACTGTGCTGTAGCCACCTCTGTCTGACCTGTCAATGTTTTCCAAGTCTTTTGACGTCTTATTTTCTTTTTTCTGTGTTGCAGGTTGCTTTTCTGTTGTGATAAAACACTGACCAGACTCAGAATGTCCTGACCTAAAAGAAACAAAGACAACACACCTCTTTCTCTAAAGCAGTGGTTCTCAACCATCCTAAAGCAGTGACCCTTTAATACAGTTTCTCATGTTGTGTGACACCACCCATAAAATTATCTTCATTGCTATTTCCTAACTATAATTTTGCTACTGTGATGAACTGTAATCTAAGTATCTGTGATTTCCGATGGTATTACACAACCCCTATGGAAGGGTTGAGAACTTCTCTAAAGCCTCAGAGACCACTGCAGCATAGGAGGTAGGAAGAGTATAAGAGCCAATGAGGTAACTGACTACATGAAAATGTTGTCTTCAGGGCACAGCTGGGCAGCTGCACATACTAACTCAGAACGGCTGCGAGGCTGACACAGATGTGTGCAAGCCTAACAGATGAAATCCCAGCATGGAGAGGGGAGTGGGACACCGAGTTCTACACTAGCGGAGGACCTACTGACAGTTCTTAACTGCTGCAAGAAATGGGGTCAGCTTTCTCTGAAAATGTCCCCATAAGTGGACCGTGCTCCACACATCCAAGAATATTTGGGCAGCATAAACTGGACTTGACTTGAGGAGGGAGGACACAAAGTTGGGTGGGAAGGGGAGTGGGGATGAATCCAGGAAGATTTGGGGAGGGAGAGTGAATATGATCAATACGTACAAAATTTCCAAAGAATAATAATAAAAAAAAAACAGTCTGAGCAAAAGCAGCCTAGGGGAGGAAAAGGTTTCTTTCATCTTACTGCCCAAGTCATAACTCAGCATCAAAGAAGTCAGGGCAGGAGCGGAAGCAGCAGCACGGAGACATGCGGCTCGTGGCTCACTCCCCGGCTCCCTCCCGGTCAGCCCAGGCCCACCTGTGTGCTGCTGGCTGAAAGGGACTGGCCCCTCCCACACCATCTAAGATCACCAGTTCACAGGCAAGCCCACAGGCCAGTCCCTCAAAGGAGCTCTTCTCTTCCCAGGTGACTCTAATTTGTATAAAGCTGACAATAAAGCAAGAACATTCTTTTACTATAAATACTTCATGAAATTAATATGCTAGAACATGAAGTTTGGGGTGACCCAAACTTCTGTCCTTGGGCTATGGTCAACTCATATTTGACTTCAGAAAAATCTATCTCTTAGTCTCTTTGAGGCAAGAGCTGTGGGGTTTTTGTTTTAGTCTGTCATTTGTTTGAGGGCTTTTTGCTTTGGGGATTTTTGTTTGTTTGTTTTGCTTTTTTTATTTGTTTGTTTGAGATAGGGTCTCTCTGTACAGCCCTGGCTTAAACTCGGATCTGCCTGTCTCTGCTTCCTGAGTGCCACCAAACTAGCTTTTTGTGTTTTTACAGCATCAAAAAATGGGCTGGAGAGATGGCTCAGAGGTTAAGAGCACTAGCTGCTCTTCGAGAGGTCCTGAGTTCAATTCCCAGCAACCACATGGTGGCTCACAACCATTTGTAATGAGATCTGGCGCCCTCCTCTGGCGTGCAGGCATACATGGAGGCAGAATGTTGTATACATAATAAATAAATAAATCTTTAAAAAAACAAAAAAAAGAGAGAAGGGAAGGAGATGAAAGGAAACAAAAAGGAAGTCTTACAGCAGCAGAAATTAATGTTAATCTACAGCAAATTACACTTTTCTGCTTTAAAAAAAAAAGTCCTATTTAGGCAGGAAAAGAGGGCAGAAAGTGAGATACAGAGGGTCTATGTGACACATTCCACAGACTGAGGCGCTGGACTCCAAAGGGCGGGGGTCTCCTGGAACCGGCTGTGGAGCTCTCTAGCTGGAGAGAAATTATTGAACCGCAGTTCTCACGGCAGTCTGTCTGCTTCTGTTTTCTGTAATTACAAGATGTTCCTGATAGCCTGGGCCAAGAAGCTACCCACCCCCACCTTGAATTGGGGTCGCTGGCCATGACCTCTTCTCTAAGAGATTCAGCGCTTTGCTTTATAATCATTTACATAATTATAAAATAATACTTTGATAGAATATCCTCCCGACAATATATGAATTTGTATGGCTATGCATGTGTAGGTGAGGTTGGCGTTGACATTGTGGTATAGAAAGCATTGCTTAAGCAGTTTTGAATTGAACTTTGAGGATTTTTAATAAGACAAAAGTTAGACATTAGTTAAGGATTACACATGAAAATTTATGAACTTGATCAGGACCTAAGAGTCATTCATTAACTATAAGTGATTTTTTCGTACTTGCTTAGTGTCATAATTGATTCTTTGAACCCATTGTTTAGTAACTAAGATGTTATATGTTTTGGTCATAATTGATTCTTTGACCCTACTGTTTAGGAAATGTTATATCTGATTGACTTTATGCTTTTCTGTGCCAAGTGATTATGATAATTTGCTCTTTGTAACTGTTTTACTGAACACATCTCTTAAGAATTGTAATACCTGTTCTACTTGTATAAAAACCCTTGTTTAAGAGCTGCACAATGCACTCAGATTCAAACTGCCTCTGTGTTTCTGTTTGTCATCGCCGAATTCTTATCCACCTGGTCTTTGAGAAACCACGTCCCACAAGACCCCCCATACCCGGCTGGGGTGGTCGGTGGAAGGTCTGCTATAAACTCTTACAAAATTAGTATATAAAAAATCCTGTTGGTGAAAAGCAACCATCTCCCCACCCCTTATAGACAGCTAGAACAGGCTGGAGGCACTGCACAGAGGCACTCCAGAGTCTAAAGATGCCCATGACTCATTATATAATAACACAAAATACACATCCCTGCATGTGAGGATTTAAGATGCTTACTGGTTACATGAAACATGAAGCTGCATGCAGAACTACATATAACAAATATATACATGCAAGATAAAGCCCACATTATACAAATGAGCCCAAAAGCCCGAGCTATGTGATAAATAAGACAGTGGGGCTGCCTGAGCTGTTAACTGTTTCTTCTCTGGCCTGCTGCCTTCTTTAGAAATGCACTTCCTCTTTCCCTGCCCCTTCTCAGTTCCTTGTTCTGGGTTACACATACCTGGACAGCCCTCTGGAGGGACCCTGACACCAGCAGATGCTACTATTTCACAGATTTCTTAATATCTTGAATGTTTTTGTTTTCCAACACTCAGCTCACCCCACCCCTTCATTATCTGCTCCAGGAGGCCACCTACAAATTCAAAAGTCAAATTTCAGAGCCAGGGGCTCTCTTTCTCTCTAATATCATATTTACAATTACTTACCATGACTCTCCATTGGATGTTTTTCTGTTAGCCAATGTTTAGCACATCATCAAGATAGAACTACGTTCATACAAAACCTCGGTACAACATCAGCAAAAATGGCAGAGTGGAGAATTTCAGTGGGATCTCTCCATAGAGCAAGAAGCAAATGGCCATAAACTGTAAATACACTTTCCCAGAATTCCAGAAGCCAATGGAAAGCTTAGTAATCACGTGTCTAGTCAAGAGGAAACAGCAGAATCTTGAGATTCTGAGCTTTGAGATGCTCTAAGTCTCATTCCATCCCATGTTCTCCAGAGAAGCAGAGGACTTCAAAGACCTTAGCCCAAGATCCAGACACAGGTACAAAGTACCAGGAAAAACACAACAGACCTTACTCTCAAGAGCTGGATCTGTCTGTTCTGAGCAGTTTGCTGACCGCATTGGGGGGAGGGGGGACAGCATAGAAAGACTGCCTCTCTCTTCCTCTCCTGGAACTTTCCCAATGCTGGGGGGGGGGGGGAGCCAAAGAGCAGTTCTGTGAAAAACACGCCAAGCATGTAAATGTCCCTGCTCCCTGGGGCAAGGGATAAACTGCCAGGAGCCACCACCAGGCTAATGAAAAATAATGACACAAAGGCGCAGCCTAGAAGCCTTAGAGAGCACTGGCTTAGAATGTACCCACACATCTCTGGGAATCTGATGTCCCTGCCGACATTTCTACAGGGCTTGGAGGAGCTGATCCAGTGCACTGCATAGAAAGAGTCCTCACAGGGAGACTCCCTAAACAGGAATGTCCACAATGCACTTTTTAAGAGTAGATTCATTTTGTATCATTGTAAAACATCCAGATGTTGGGACTGTTACAGAAGCTGGAAAAAATACATAAATAGTATACAAGAAACTACAGAACCTGGAAGACAGGCATGCTTTTTTGCTAAGAAAGGAACTTATTTAATGGAAAATGGGTGACTGCTTTATACTATGTTATGTTGGTATTTCAGCAAGCAGATTTCCTTTATACTGGTGAATTAACAAAAACATTAAAGGAAAACCATATATATGGACTTCAATTTTTCCAATAAGTAATTTTCTGCAATACATGTTGGATACTACCTATCAAATCTTAAATTTTTTAACATAAAGCAATAGGTAATGGAAGTATACATTCAAGTTCTTTTTTATTATTCCATTCTTTTTTTAATCAGTATACATTCAAGTTTAAGTTTCTTAGAGTACGTTCGTTTCACTAAATCAAAGAGTTTTAGTATTATCATGTGAAAATTTACTGAAAAAAATAATGGATATACTTTTAAGCTAAAAATACACAAACCAGTCAAAAGAAATCCATGCAAATTGTTTCTAAGTCTATGCAATTGTTCTTATGGATGCTAATGCCTCTAATGGGGATTGTAAGTAAGTGAACAGCCTTGGACAACAAAGAGAATCAGTTGAAACAATAGGAAGGTAATCAAAAGAAAAGCATACACACTTTAAAGCTGAAAGAACAGGGGTGGAGGCCCTGCACTTGCATTTCATTCTAAATACCCAAGCTTCAACAGCAAAAACAGCAGCCCCACAGAAGGCTAAGATATCATATAAATATACGACATACCAAAGTGAGTCAGACATAAAATACCAACTTTCTTAGACCACTACAACACCACAACAAAACCGGAACTGAATTCCTATCACTAGTTATCACACACTTAAGTGTACGAACACATGAAAGTCTACACTATCCAAGTACTGCTTTATAGAAAATCCACTCACTATTACAGTAACATAGGAATCTGTCAAAATGCCTAGATACATGCCCCATTCATAATGATTTTCAGAAAATCCTTTGAATCAAATCTCTACAAGTTCAAATAAAACTGCAGAGTAAAATGATTTGTTCCTAAAAACTTCGTCAAAGTTAAAAAGTTCTTTGGAAAGGAGCAGAGGGAAAACATTTTTTTGGAAATAAAACAGTTAGTCTTAAAGGAGTCCAAATGTACCAGGCTTCAAGTCATGGTCTGTACACCATTTCCTTATATACATCACCTCATCTTGGTGGGTGGACAAGTGTCTGTCTTCTGTTAGCTTTATCCCCTATCGTTGCTTATATTAATTGTATCCATAGACATGACAGTGAATGTGTAATAAAATGGCAGTGAATTAAATGACTTACAACTCGTACTATCTAGGTTAATTAAACTGACAACAAAATGAATAAAGATCTTAAAAGACACCTATCATAAACAATCTGCAGCACGAGGGAAGCAGGGAAAGAAGGGTTCAAAGTCTGAGACAATCCTGGGCTACAGAGTGAGACTCTGTCAGACACACACACACACACACACACACACACACACACACACACACACATGTAAGTGCATACGCACATGCACATACACACACATCTTTGGATCAAAATGAGATGATTAACATAAGCACCACTAAAGGTAAGGATAAGATTCCAGGCACTTGTCTAGCTACAGTATAAGATTACCAAGCATTAACAAGGTAAAAACAACGGCACTAATGTTCCCTTGATATCAATGAGGAGAGTGGCACTTTACATCCATGGTCTCCTCAGACACCACACTTCCTATGTTCACAATTAAAAAAAACTGTCAGAAAAATGACAATAAGAGAACATTCTATAAAATGAATAGTACTCTTTGATCTTATCAAAGTCATCAAACACAGAAAATCTGAAAAATTCTCACTATTCAGTAGAGGCTAAGGAGACAAGATGGCTAAATATCATATGATTATCTAGATGGGATTATGAACCAAAACAGGTCATCAGGTAAAAACCAGGCCAGTGTGAATAATGGACTTTAGTTAAGAGCAATGTATCAATGTTGCGTCAACACTCTTCACATGTGCACTGGTACTGAACCATTTCAAAAATGGCTATATAATCAGATCTTTTAAAAAAAAAACTCCACCTATTTCCTGGAGAGATAGCCCTGTAAAGTGGTTTTTGCTTGTGTATAAGGAACTAAGTTCTATCCTCCTTAAAATCCATGGAGGGAACAAAAGCCAAGAAGAGCAGCAGGTATCTGTGACACCGGTCCTGGAGAGGGAGACACAGGATGACAGCTGAAAGGTGAGTCCCAGCTCAGTGAAAGTCCTGCCATGATCAAAGTGGTGGAGGGCTGGAGAGAGGGGCCGGTGCTTGAGGGCGCTGGCTGCTCTTCCAGAGGACCAGGGAGACGGCGACATAACCATCTGCTTCACAGGATCCGATGTAGTCTTTAGCCTCCAGAGGCACCACACATGAAAGGGGTGCAGACAAAATGCGGAAAAAACACACGTATGTGTAAAATAGCAAAAAATTAAAATTAAAAAACTAAGGTGGAGAACTGGGAAAGGCACTGTACGGTCACACTGCCCTCCAGCCAGAGTGCATGTGTGCCTGCATAAACATGTGCACACGAACTGCCACCTCGCTGTGCTTACTCAGCAAAATCTCAGTCTGATAGGAAATACCTGGTGTGGAAATTTACATTCACTATTGATAACAATTCTTCCCTTCAGTGGATACTAATCTATGATATTTCAGAATCTATAAAACAATAAATATTCACATAAATGATACATGCTTCAAAAGTATGGAGATAGTAACTCCAGAAAATAATAATAGTCACCATAAAAATGAAGAGAGGTAACACTTACTGTCCATATATCAGCAATTACTTACTAGGTGGACTCTCACAGTCAGGTATGAGGGATACAAAATGACCTCACAATTTCTGGTTCAAAGCAGCTTATAATTTAGTGCTGCAGCAGACAAGGGAGAAATTAATTACCACTGAGGAATAATGAAAAGGAATGAGTGTATAATACTTGCCATAAATAGAAATGAACATAGAGTCCAATGGGAATGATTCAGCTGAGAAATGAGACCTGGTACAGAAAAGGTCTCCAGAACAAAGTTTCATCTAACCTAAATCTAAAGGAACAAGTAGGGAGAAATAAAGGGGATCAGCGAGATAGGGACGGGGCATGGACTGGGAGTATGTGGAGTCGGAGGGAACAGATGATAACAAGGCATAATGATACATGTGAATTGTCATACTGAAATACATAACTTTATATGCATGCTAACCTAATTTATATGAGTATGTATGCTAACCTAAAAGTTAATTTAACATTAAAAGATAAGGAGTGGGCTGATGTGGGATTCCCCCCTGTATGCTGTGAATAAAGAATCTGTTTCAAATAGTGGCTTAGCAGAGTAGAGCTAGCTGTGAAAACTGAATGCTGGGAGAAAGAAGCAGCTATGTAGCCCCGCCAGAGACAGACACCAGATGGAACTTTACCAGGTAAGCCACAGCCATGTGGTGATAAACAGATTAATGGAGATGGGTTAGTTTAGGATATAATAGTTAGTCAGAAATAAGCTTAAGCTATTGGTCAAACAGTATTGCAAATAATACAGTTTCTGTGTGATTATTCCAGGAGTCTGGGCAGCCAGGAACTAACGAGCAGCCTCCAACAACAAATTGGCGCTCCAACGTGGTCAACTATATCCACGTAAAACCTGACAAAGCTTAAAAAGGAATTCTAGACACAAAAGAACACAGTTAAGCATAGCTTAACACTGTGGCTCCTCTAAGAGGTTTTCCTGATTCAGCGACAGCAGAAAAAAATGCGGTTTTGAAACCGCGGCTTTCTGGGCCATGTTGCCATTGCAAACTTTGGCTCTTTCAGGAGGCTGAGCATTTAAATGGGGTTTGTGGGCAGCGTGCTGCAAGTTATTTGATGACAGCATGGGCCAACTGGTTACCAGAGTTGAGGTGATGACTGTGGCTCCCACCCGGCATTCTCAGAGGCACTGAACAGACTTCTGCCATGTTGGACTGGGTGGAGCAAGCAGACAGGGCCGTGTTTGCCCTAGCAACACTGCTGCTTAGGTTTTTGAGAAGCACTTAGCATTTTAAGAAGCCATCCTGGTCAGAAAAGGTTTACAGATACACAATAAGGACAGATTCAAACATAAAAGATCTCTAAATGAGAAAGTGTGTTTAAAAACTGTACATAGGCTTGGGAGAGAGAAAAAAAAAGAGTATAGAGAGTTATAAAAAGAAGTAAATGGTCTTTTAAAAAACAAAACAAAGTCTTTAAAGAAACAGAGTACAGACAGCCATAAATAAAAAGTAAAGAAAAATAAGGCACATAAAGATGGAAAATACACAGAGAGTCTGTATTATGCATATTATTGTGTTTTCTTTGAATTTTTTGACTGTAGAGAGACATTTAATTCTGGGGACTGAAAAGCTAAACCAACATGTATGTTTTAAAGATTTACTGACTTCAAAATATGAGTCTAAGGATATGTTGCTTGGAAAAGAGGTTCTTCTTTTGTTTCCACAGAGGATGAGAACCTGTGGATTCATTCCAGACTAATGTAGTTTGATGGACCAAGACCCCCTGAAAGGTCACCATGAACACCCCCAAAATTACTTTGCCCAACAAAAAGCAGGAAGCAGTCTGGAGAGCTATACCCAAATTCCCAAATATTGTTTATAAATTTCTTTTTACATTTAAAGGGGAATATGGATACTTTACATTGGTTTAGATCTTGGTTTACTGATACAAATTTAAGATCAATTTTGTTATATATACATATATATATGTTTCTACTCTTGATTAAGGTTTTGTGTTTATACAGCTCATTTAAAAATGTGATGTATAATTAAGAAATAAGGGTTAATTATAGTCATCTATAATAGTCAAGCTTATAGTCATGTTAGGTTTTCTAGATATACAGAGATATATTTCAGTTAGATAGGTATTCTTCAAATCTTTCAGAGACCTTCAGAATTTAAAATGTTTTAAAAACTTAGGACTTTTCATGACAAGAGACACATCTGTCCCTGGCAGCACCAACCTACTTCAAGAGGAAGGTGGAAATTGAAGAGGCTCCTCATGGAATTTGTTAGCAATTTGGGCAAGAAACTGCTCTTGCCTGGACTGCTTTCTAATATGTTGTGTGAATCAAGACATGCAGGACCCACAGAGAAATAACTCCTGAACTTGCCTAAAGGTGAGACAGTCCTTTGAGGCTCCTGCTTCATAAAAGAGTTTGCAAGACATTTTGAAGGACACAGAAGAAAGTGACTGACAAACTGCCAATATAGGTGAAACTGTTTTTGAAATTTCCTGCTTCATGGAAAAGTCTGCTGGATACTATGGGCGTGTAGGCTGAAGATGGATGCCCCAACGATACAGAAGAACTTTGGGTGACTGTCCAGACAGTGAGATGTCTTTGTCAATTCTAGAGTTTTGGAAGTTGCTTGCAATGAACTTCCTGTTTACTCAGGTAATATTATATCCTTCTGGGGTCTTTGATGGAATTGAAGAATAGATAGTTATAATTATAGTTTTCCTTAATTATAATAAAAAATAGATACAAATATTGTAACTGAGTTCTTGCTTGATACCTGTCTTGTTATATGTAATTTTTCTGTGTTAAAGTTAAAACCTTCCTTTTTATTTAAACAGAAAAAGGGAGGTGATGTGGGATTCCCCTCTGTATGTTGTGAATACCATTGGTTAATAAAGAAACTGTCTTAGCCTATGTTTGGGCAAAAGAGTAGAGCTAGGTGGAGAAAACTGAACTGAATGCTGGGAGAAAGAAGGCAGAGTCAAGAGATGCCATGGAGCCACCAGAGGGGAAAGACGCGAGCTGCCGGCTAGAACCTTGCTGATAGGTCACAAGCCTCGTACTAAAATATAAAATAATGGAAATTGGTTAAATTAAGATGTAAGAGCTAGCCAATAAGAAGTTAGAGCTAATAGGCCAAGCAATGATTTAATTAATATAGTTTCTGTGTGGTTATTTTAGGGCTGGGCAACCAGGAACAAACAAGCGGGGCCTAAAACAGTGGGCTGAAAAAACAGAGATCAGTAAATAGTGGTGTTGCAAGCTACCTTGTTCAAGGCAGTACCCACAACTATCAAGACTACTAAGCAGCTAGCACACAATTTTGAGACAAAGAGGAATAGGATTTATTTTGCTTTGTCTTAATTTTACTTTACCTTTAAAACTGGAACATTTCAATACAGTAAACTTAGAAACACATCATGAATTCGACAGATCTCTCTAGGAAGTCACAAAAACAATTCGGTGCAAGAGAAAGAGCCTTTCAACAAGTGAGACTGAAGTAAGTGGACATCCAGAGCAGTGAGGCAAAGAAACCTGAACTAAGCCCTGTACGGCACACACAAATTAATTCAAAATCAACTGCACCAAATGTAAGCTAGAAAACCATCAGAAAAACAGCGCAGGTGAAAAGTTGATACACTTTACAACAAAAGCCTGATGCATGAAAGAAAAACCTGATAAACTCGGCCATCAAAACTAAAACCTTTTGTTCTAAAAAGACTCTTTTAAGAGGATGAAAAGAAATCAGTGCACACCACATACTTGACAGGACTGGAATCCAAAATGTAAAAACTCTGAACAGCGAACAACAATCTGGCAAAAGGGATGAAAGATAGTAGACATTTCACCAAAGAAAACAAGCAAACAGCCAATGCGTATAAAAACATGCTCGTCATTTTTATAGTCTGGCACAGCAAACAATATCCCTAAGGTGATTAATCTCGTCTCTCAACTTAATGGGACTCAGAATTATTTACAAGAAAAACTTATATATAACAAAGGTAGAGTCAACATTATAATGGGAAAAAAAACCAAAGAGAAAACTCAAAACATTTCCAAGGAAACCAGGAAGGAGAGCAGGTGAGATGCCCTGGGCCCAACACCCAGCAGCACACACCAGTATTTCATTCATAAAACCACAGCACATTTCTTGTTAACAAAAAAATTTACTGTTATCAAGTGTTAAATTATATAACAACCCTTCATCTTCTGGTTTACAGAGATTCATTCATATCACATTCAGTTTAAAATGTCTCATGAATTTCCGTTTGGGGCTTTTTATGTTTTGGTTTTTTCCCCATTTTTTTAAACTAGGAATACACCTTTATTTATTTTTATTTTAAGTGTATGCTGTTTTGGTTGTATACGTCTGTGTATCATGTGCACACCCACTGCAGAAGGTCAGAAAAAGGAGTCAGATAATCTGGAACTGGAGCTACAGATGCTTGTGAGACACCACGTGGGTGGTGGGAAGTGAAACCTAGTCGTCTGTAAGAGCAGCCAGTGCTCTTAACAGTTTAGCCTTCCCTCTGGTCCCTAGAGGCTCTTGCTTTTACCAGTGTTGGGTTCCAATAGGCCTCAAGTATGCTGGATGAGTAATCCACCACTGAGCCAAGCCCAAAGTAGTAATAATTTCATAAGACAGTTGAATTAGTGCTGTTGTCACAGTCTAGTCAGTAGTACATGAGACACAGCACACACAAGGTCTTGATTTAATATGCGGTTAAATTCAGAAGACAATCACTGACAACCCCAGCCTCTCTTTCCCAAGCCCTTCCTGACTCAATGTAACTGTCCTTCCTAAGACAGTATACAAGGTACTGTTGATGCAGCAAGTTTACTCAGACACATGCAGGTCCGGGCACAGAACCCATGGTCTAGAGTAATTCAAGTGTTTGTCTTTACTGCTCCATCAGCTACTTAGTCTTCTAGGCATTTGTGCTGCGATATGTTTTGCCTATAGAACATACAAAGCAGTCAGTCAATATACATGTAAACATGGGAAAGTACAGATTAGGTACATGTGAAATATGTAAGGAAAACTGAGAATACAGAAAATAAGTACAGTCATTTGTTCCTGCGACAATAATTTTGCCAATTAGTATATGATGCACTGTAACTATTTATTTATTGTTTGATAATACTTTTAATTTTACAATTCTTTTGGGACTCAATAAGCTAGCAAAAATGGTATATCTTGAATGAAAAAGTACAAAATCTCCATTACTAGACAATTTCATGGATAAACACGCAATACACTGCAAATCACTGGCCACATACAAACACATTTCTACCAAGCATCAGTATTTACTATAAAAGTAATTTGAAATTATTTTAAGGTTGTACATAGTCAACATGTATAGCTACTGTTGTGTGAGAATTTCCTGGGAAGATGCAACATTCATGCTTACTCATACCAGATACAGAACCCATGGCAGACCAAAGTACGGATACTACCGAACTCCAATTTTATGAACCAATGGGTTTTATTGGGGTTCCTTATGGGAATATGGGTGAAGGGCTCTAGCAGGTCCAAACACGGCAAACATGACTCTGGCAGGCCTTGCCCTTCCCCCCATTACCTCTGCCTTTCTAAAAACAGTTAAGATTACATTCCTAAAGCTAGCCACCAAGGTCTATTCCGTTATTGGCCACTTCCTCCCCTAAGGATGACTAAAAAGTTCTAGCTATCAAAAGCATCAAAGTATTGAAGTACAGCAATTAAAAACTCCCCTTTGGCCGCCCTAATTATCATGTCCAAGCAAAATTCACCCTAACTCATCCTAACATAGGGTTTCCCCTTTACCTTTATAAACTGCCATTTGCCTAAGGGTCACGTTTATCTCCTCTCTATGCCCTTGGGGTAAATATCCCTTCCCATCTCCCTGGTTCCTTTTCCCTTCTCCCTTGTCTTCTATCTCCTGTTTTTGTCTCTTATTCCTTGCCCTTTGCCCCCCTGAGACAAACAAATCTCCTTTGTGCTGAGAACTTGGTCTATTTCGGTCCTTTCAGGGTTTGCTTACAGGAGCAGAAATGATTCAAAGACAGCTGGATCACCAAAGCCCACCCCAGCATAGGTAACCGCTCACAAAGCTGGGCATCTGGAGCACACTGCTCAGCCTGCTAGCAGTTCAACAGGTTGAAGAGTGTCCTTTCCAGGTGCCTCAGTTGGTCTAAAGGTCTTCCAGGCAGCTTGTCTAGTCTCAGAATCTTCTTGCTGCTCAGCTTCACTTCACCTGAGGTTGACACTCTCAGCTTTTATTGCTTCCTCTGGCAGGGAGAGGCCTAGTAAATCTGGTCAGTTTCAAGGACTTCCTGAAGCTCTTTTGAGTTGTTTACCTTTCTGCTTAAGGAGCTTCCCTGCAGGAGGGAACATTTCAACCTCAGAGGAAGCTGTCACACCACAGCTACAAATAGTACACTTGCATATTACAGTGGAAAACATAGTTTTTAAGAATCAGACTTACAAGCTTGTCAGGAAAGTTAATTTCTGTCATTTTTATCCTTGCTTTTGTGCACATAAAAAACATCAGTAATTGCTAAATTGATAGTAGAAAGAGCTGTTTGGTAAATATTTAAATGATATATTCTAACAGCAGTACAATAAATAAATAAAATTGCTTAAATAAAAAGCCAATTAATTAGCTCTAATAACATCGTGATTTATTTTATCAAACTCATGGAGTCGCAGAAAGGCTGTTAGAAACAGTACTGTGAATGCTGCTGTAAATTAAGTTTTTACAAGCTTATCAATGAAGACGAAATTATTTGGTTTTAAAGTGATAAAACCAACACACATTTAATGTAGAATGCCAAAAGAAGTAACAATATTCCTACTAAATTGAGAGCCCTTAGAAAGGAAGGTATTTCATCTGAGTTGCAGTATATGTATTATTCATACTGAGCCCAAACTGTCACAGACCCAAACAATCTATTGTCAAGTTGACACCTTCCTAAGAATCTGTCCTCTATTACAGCACAAATGCTCTCTCAAGATTTTGCACCAAGACTGTGATGGGTGTCAGCTCTTCAGCATGGCCGCGGACCCTACAGCGTCTACAGAATTCGTCTGCAGGTCAACCTAAATGATCTACAATGAGACTGAGCTTTTTATAACCTAGCAACATAAATTTTAGCTGCATTTTGTTCAAATCATTGGTCACTACTTAACCAAAGTATTGGACAAATAAAAAGTTGATGATTCCAACAGTCGGTGTTTAAGAGAACGCTTGTAACCTGAAGACTGAGTCACCACTAGAGGCCAACCAGCTATGAAAGCACAGTTTATGAGACTTAATCTTGAAAAATTCTATAACTGCGCATTCAGCCTCAGGGAACAGTAATGGTGCTGGGGGTCTGGCTCTTGTTTAAAATAGGACATGCTCACATGGATGCCAAGGTAGAAGAAAACCGAAAAGCATGTGAATTGGAACCTTCATAATAACCCTAAACAAGGACAATTGATCAGACAATTTGTTTTGCAAAACTTCCTAAGAAAACTCATCAAACTGGAGACAAAAAGACAATGCCTGTAAAAATATTTAAGTTTGGGTTGGAGAGATGGCTCATTGGTTAAGAGTACTCACTGCTCTTCAAAGGTCCTGGGTTCAATTCCCAGCACCCACATGGCAGCTCATAATTGTCTGAGGCCCTCTTCTGGTGTGCAAATGTACATGCAGACACTGTACCCATATACATAAAATACATAAATAAATAAATCTTTAAAAAATTAGGTTTAAATGTTTAATACACTTAAATACACCAAAGAAGCTGATACAAAAACATTTTCTATTGAGAATTTACCCTGAGCTTCTCTGCCTGTCTCAATAGTTTCATGGAAGTCAATTTTCCATCAACTGTAAGATGTACCTTCAAAATGACTGCAGGCAATTTTAAGCAATTTTTAAAACAAAACCATATTGCAAAATGTATATTCTTCAAGAGAAAAAAAAGGAACAACATTATAGAAATAGCTAAAAGAACAAAGGTGTGGTCTATGAATAATTATTTTATATTTTTGCAATGGTCATGTAATCATAAATTTTACCAAAAAGTACCCAGTTATGTTTTCATAACTTAAAATTTTACTTTCAGTAACAATTTTCCTAAATAATTACACTATAGTTCTCACAACAAAGCCCAGTTTTCTAAGTCAGTTGACACATATTTCAAATGTAGGTAAACGCTATTTTTGTGCTTGTTTTATTCCCTCTGTGCATCCCAACTTGACAACAAATTATGCAGAAATAAATGATAGAAGAGGGAGACAGAAGACAGGTCAAAGGTAGAGTGAAGGATGGGAAGGCGGTGGGGAGGGCGGTTATGAGAGCAGTTGGGGGGGCCTGAATGAGAATGGCCCCCATAGGGATGGGAAGGCGGTGGGGAGGGCGGTTATGAGAGCAGTTGGGGGGGCCTGAATGAGAATGGCCCCCATAGGGATGGGAAGGCAGTGGGGAGGGCGGTTATGAGAGCAGTTGGGGGGGCCTGAATGAGAATGGCCCCCATAGGGACAGGAAGGCAGTGGGGAGGGCGGTTATGAGAGCAGTTGGGGGGGCCTGAATGAGAATGGCCCCCATAGGGACGGGAAGGCGGTGGGGAGGGCGGTTATGAGAGCAGTTGGGGGGGCCTGAATGAGAATGGCCCCCATAGGCCCACAGACTGAAATGGTTGGTCACCAGGGAGGGGCACTATTTGAAAGGATTAGGAGGTGTGGCTTTGTTGGAGGAACTGTGTCCCTGGGAGTGGGCTCTGAGGTTTTAAAAGCCCAAACCAGGCCTGGATCTCTGTACCTACAGATCAGGATATAGCTTTCAGCTACTTCTCCACACCATGCCTGCCTGCACACCATCCTGTTCCTGCTATGAAGATAATGGACTAAACCTCTAGAACTGTAAGCAAGGCCCCGATTAAATGCTCCTTTTCTAAGAGTTGCCTTGGTCATGGTGTCTCTTCGCAGCAATAGAACACTTGCTAAGATAGGAGGTGAATATGTTCAAAACACATTGTATGAAATCCTCAAAGAATAAAAATACTGTTAAAAAAAAAAGAAAAGATACCCATCCCCTTGACCTTGCCAGCTGTGGTGGGCAAGGGAGCTGACTCCCCCCCTTACCAGCTACAGCACTCTGGAAAGAGGACCCTGTGACTCCCCTGGGCAGCACAGTAGAGCTGACCCTATTGGTGGAGGTGTGGGGGAGTCAGCCCCAACGCTGAGCATGAGAAAGCTGCCCCCATTACTTATCAGCCATGTGACAGCATAGGTGGGGGAGCGATGCGCCCCATCAATGCCTAAGGCAGGTGGAAGAGCTGGCCCTGATGTCATAAGAGCAGGAGAGATGTCCCTGCTCCACGTCAGCTGCAGCGCTCAGGAGAGTGAGCCCCACACAGGAGAGCTCACCCTAGGTCATCGTATCTGTCATAACGCCACACTCCAACAATCTGCTGTACCCAGGTAAAAGCTGGACGTGTACTCTTCAAATTTTCATGGAAAATATATTGTTCTAAAAACATGACAAACATTAACTCAACTACAATTTACACTTGATGTTTATGTACTTGCTGACTGGAGACAGCAGAAAACACAGCGGAAGCTGAAGAGATGGGTCAGGGACTGATGGCTCTTACTGTTTTTCCGCACCCCTGGATTTCAGTGTCCAGCACCCAACTGCCTGTACCTCCACCTTCAGGGCATCTGACACCCCCTTCTAGCCGCCAAAGGTATTGTACACTCATGCACATACAAACAATAAGACAAATCAAAACCCTTTCTTATTAGGGTTTGTTTTTCTTGTATTATTAATCAATTATTAATGTGCATACATGTGTGTTATTAATTAATGTACACACGTGCTTGTGTGTGTGTTCTCTTGTGGATCTAAGCTCAAACACAGTCTGTCTGTCCTGACCACAAGGGCCTTGGTCTGTCTACTGAGCAATTCTGCCAGCCTTGTTTTAGTATTTTTGTTGTTTGTTTGTTTTTTACTACATACAGTCATTAGTGTCTAGGTGCGTACCTCAAACACAGTGGGCATTTATATAAAAATACATTGAATTAATTTATTCAATTAAGACCAGGAAACTATAAGGGAGATTTTTGACAGCAGTGTAAGAGAAAGAAGGGAAAAATCAAAGTCGTAATGACATAAAATGACTAGCAAAATTCTAAGTAACTTAACACTACAGATCACATTGAACCAATTACTAATTTTTAAAATAAAATCATTTCACACATTTTATTTACACATTTGTCTAAGAGATATCAGGCAAATCTTCTCAATTTCTCTAAGAAAAAAGATTTACCAAAACAGTTACATAAAATGCTATTCAGGGACACTGAATGGATTAAATGGATTAAAACTAAATAGAAGACATAGAAAAAGCAACTTCATTTCAAAGTCAGTAAATACACGTAAGCTATGTAAATAGAAACAGCATATCCTAAATAATTCATGAATATTAGTACTTGAAATAGGGCAGATAAATATTACAAATTAAAACCGAAAGTTTTCTGACTGCCTGGCTGTTTCTCTATACATAAGGATTTTCTGCCACCATGTGGAAGATTGTGAAATTACACATAATTTAAAAACTACTTTATCTAACTAGTTTATTCCCAGGTTCAAATATTTCTAAATCCAGTTATAAACTACTTCAAAGCAAATGTTAAATCCTATGTAAACCTGTGTACAGGATCCATCTCTCTTCTTCCTGAATAAAATTGTGTTTTATTTATAATAAGGATTTTATTTCTATTAAGGATAAATACTATATGACTGACACTCAATTTCAGGTTTTACCCATTTTGGGGGGGTGGCGTGGTTGATACAGGGTATCTGTGTAACACCTCTGGCTGTCCTGGAACTTGCTTTGTAGATGGCTACCCTCGAACTCAGGTTAAAGGCGTGCACCACCACCACCACCACCTGGCTTCCATATTATTCTTTAAATACTGTTATTTCTCCCTACATCAGGCACTTAAAATACTAAATTAGATAAAAGAAAAGTAATACTATGCTACTCAAACTTATTCTGAATAATTAGGAATCTCAGATCTCTGGTATCATTTTTTAAGTTTGGTTTATTTATTTTATTTTATGTGTATGAGTGTTTTGCCTATATGTGTGTGCATATACATATACACCATTTGTGTTTCTGGTGCCCTCAGATATCAGAAGCATCATATCCGCTAGAACTAGAGTTACAGACAGGTGTGAGCCTCCATGTGGGTGTGAGAATTGAAACCACTAAGCCAATCTCTACCCCCTCCCCATACGAGTTTTTTAAAGATCAAATATGTATTAATTCCCGCATATCAAGAGACCAAACACTGACCAAGCCCGGAGCTGAAGTATTTGGGGAAAGGCTCAGTATTGTGTAAAACAGAACTCATTTTCTCAAGTCTTGATATAAATTCTCAATCTTTATAAATGCTATAGTAAACACAACTGATTAGTTAGCTTTTGTGCAACTGGGGACATTAGCATAGTCACTGGCTTTTTTCCTAAGTGAAGAAAGTATTTTTGCTGAACCTGTGTTGTGAATAAAAATACATCCCTAGTAATTTTACAGCACAACTGAAGCAAGGCGCTGCTCTTGTTCTCACGGAGCTACCGTGCACTAATGACAGAGTGCTCACAGCTACAAGACAATGCCGGAAGTAGTAAAGACCAGATGAAAGCAGGCTTTTAGGAAATCGGAAGGAAGATACTTGACTGTCACTGGAAGACGTAAGAAAGACAGCATAGAATCAGGGGACTAGGGCCCTTTTGAAACCATTCTGGACTCAAACTATACAGAAAAATCTAACCATTTAGGCTGACTGAATTGTGAGAAACAAAACTACTGGGTCAATTACAGAGCAAGAATCTCAACTGAATAACTAACCACAGAATTTATGACAGCGGGTACTCATCGACAAGAGGGAAAGGCATTGGGTGACATTTTCAAACTCCAGGATCAAGAGAGGTCAGTAGGAAAACAGAAACCAGTTTTTAAAAAGGCAGTAACATGATCAAAGTCACGCTTTTTGACAGGCAAAAGACAGTATTGCAAGATTACTTCCAAACTTACCACAGACATTTGGAGGTACAGCAATTGGGGTGAGATCATAATAAGGGAGTCACAGGATTTCACAACTAGTTGGATATGGAAGGGAAAGAAACATGAGTAACAAAATTACATAATCTGCTTTCCTTTCAGGACCCTCGAATCTCTTATGTGTCAACCCCACCTTCTTACTAACCCTCTTCCTACTCCACATGAGAGCCAAAGTCACTAATACTCACTAGACACCGCCTGCAGGGCCCCGACCAACTAGCATCAAGATAGCAAATATTATCTTATTTGATTCTTAACCTTAGATGCCATATTGACAGAACACTGTGGCTTGGAACAGTCTAATTGTCCAACAACAAACACTCAGTGACTACCTGTTAACCAAGGTCAAATAATCACTGATCTTGAGATTCTCCTGCTCAGCCTCCTAAGTGTCCACATAAAACACAAAGCATGCGTTAATGGACTACTCATATTGTTTTAAGACTTCCGGTCAAAAGAATATCATTAGTAATTCAATTTGGGAGAACCCAGAAGTTCCATGTGGAGCCCCTATAAGACTACCTAGGTCAAGAATTAATTATTTATACTTCTAAAAGGAAGTAAGAGATAGTAGAGTCCAAAATCCAAAACGTAAGAAACAGTAGGTGCCTAAACAAACCTACAAAAATAAATAAATGAATGAATAAATAAGGAAAAAACTTCCACTTAACCCACAGTGCAGTTAAATTTAATATGGCAATCATGTTTCTCTCTTTACATTATAATCTATCATACTCACATTACATTAACAACAGTTATAGCTATCAGGGTGCTGTGCACGCCTTAATCCTAGCACCTGAGAAGCAAGGGAAGGCTGATCTCTCGAAGTTCAAGGTCAGCCAGGTTTATGCGTGGAGTTTCAGGTCAGCCAGAGCTGCTACATAGACAAAGTCTGTCTAAAAGGAGAGAGAGAGAGAGAGAGAGAGAGAGAGAGAGAGAGAGAGAGAGAGAGAGGCGCAAGAGCTGTGCTTGCGTATGGTGGTGTAGTAGTAGTCCATTTCTTTAACCCCAGCACTCAAGAGACACAGGCAAGCATAGCTCCGTAAGACTGAGGTCAACTTGTTCTCTACATAGTAAGACCCTATCTTTAAATAAAGCTGAGCAGTACTGGCTCACACCTTTAGGTAGGCAATGTAGTGATAGATTGTTTGTATTTTCATAAATAATACTCGCCTGAAGATCAGTGTACAAAGCTAAGCCACTAAGGGAAGGGAGTGGTGGAACACACCTTTAAATCCAGGACTTGGGAGACAGAGGATCTCTGTGAGTTCAAGGCTACCCTGGGCTACACAAGATCGATCCAGAAACAGATCCAGGTGGTGGTGGCTCACACCTTTAATCCCAGCTGTAGGAAGTTGGAGACAGGAGCGATATGACTGGGCAGAGAGAGGAATATAAAGAGGAAGAGACAGGAACTCAGTGGAGTGTGGGGTCTGAGGTTCGGGGAGACACAGTGCAGTCTAGGCAGTCTGAGGATCGCCCCTTTGGTCTGAGCATTGGTAGAAGAAAAAGGTCTATCTAGTGGCTTACTGTTTCACTTCTCTGATCTTCAGCTTTAACCCTTATATCTGTCTCTGGGTTTTATTCCTGCTACAAGGCATAGAGGTAGGGGCAGGCAGATCTAGGAATTTGAGGCCAGTCTGATCTACAGAGCAAGTTCCAAGACAGCCAGAGAAACCCTGTCTCAAAAAAACTAAAAAAAAAAAAAAAAAAAAAAAAGGAAGGAAGAAAATAGTTATTTATGACTAATTGTATTTCAATATTCAAACTAAGAGGAGGGTAAATTATCATTAACATCTTCTAAATATTAAAAAAATCAATAAACTCCTGGATATAATCAGATTACTTTTAGTAAACTAATAAACATATTCAAAAGTACCATATATATCCAATTCTATAACTACAGATTATACATGAAATTTTAAAGAAAAAGAAATTATTGAGATACAGGAATCCTGTTGTTTTCTAAAGACAAAACATAACCCCAGTTGGGCTGGAAAGATGGCTCAACGGTTAAGAGCACTGGCTGCTCTTCTAGAGGACCAGGGTTCAATTCCCAGCACCCACAAGGCAGCTTACAAGTGCCTGTAGCTTCAGCTCCCTGGGAGCTGACACCTTTACACCAAAATGCACATAAAATAAAGTTAAAATAAATTATTAAAAAAATAACCCCAATTAACACTTCACACTCTGTACAATTTCACCCTCACCCCTGCTACTATTAAAATACATACAGTTTTAAAATATACTTGAATTCAATCTTAATAAGCAGAGTCCTCAGATGCTCCTTTAATTTAGACTCATGAGAATATTTTCATAGCATTCAGGTATAAGGGAATGGAGTTAAAATATGTGGTGTGTCTCAACTATCAAATGTCAAATCTTCATTTGTTCTTGTCATCAAACAGAAATTAAGTTTCCTTCTTTCTAGTCACATCCATCAGCATTTGTAGACATACCCTCTTTAAAACACAGTTGATATATGCAAATGACTTTACACAAAGAAACAAAGTATGGGTTGATTATTCATTTAAAAAATAATTTACAAAAGAACTTGCTTAAATAGTAAGTATGCCAGTATATCTAAAGCAGTTCTATTTTCCATAAAAATGTATAATCAACTTTTCAGAAACATACTCCAGTATAAATTATTTACATGAATATCAAGCTTCAAAATCTCCTACTAGTCTGTAACAAAGGTAGCAGGGGAAACAAATAGATTAAATACAATGCCTGAAAAGGACATAGAAATATATATTTAGGATAGTCTGAGCTACACTCACATGACTATACTCATAACCATCAACCTACAAAATTCATCCTTAAAAATATAGTCAAGCACATCAGAGCAGTGGACTGAGCCCCAAGGTGCAGGTGAAGAGCAGAAGGTGGGAGAAGATGAGTTAGGAAGTTAGGACCGTGAGGGGCTGGTCCACCTACTGAGACAGTGTGCCTGAACTAATGGGAGCACACCAATCCACCTGGCCTGGGACTGAATGAGCATATGATCAAACCAGACTCTCTGAATGTGGTGGCGAAAGTTGGCAGATGGAGAA